>VZQC01011533.1:1412043-1505021 GCA_009823505.1 Rhizomys pruinosus
GAAGACTCAAAATGAGCTTGCCATTTGATCCAGTCATACCACTCCTGGGCATATACCCACAAGACTCATCTTACTGCAGAAATACATGCACAGCTATACTTATTGCAGCTCTGTTCACAATAGCAAAAAGCTGGAACCACCCAAATGGCCCTCAACTGATGAGTGGATAGAGAAAATGTGGTACATGTACACAATGGAGTTCTATGCAATGGTAAGGAAAGACAACATCATGAACTTTGCAAGTAAATGGATGGAGCTAGAAGACATTATATTAAGTGAAGTAACACAGTCCCAGAAAAACAAACGATGTGGTATCACTCATATGTGGATGCGAGTGCCAATAACCCAGTTATAAATATTTCTTGTGGAGAGGGATGCATATTAAAAGAACAACAACAAAAAGACTGTATCAGAAAACTGACTGAAATTGTGAATCGGGAAGGTTGGGAGGGGCGGGAGAGGGACACGGGTGTATATTCGATTAATACATATTTAATTGACGTGAGTTCAACAAGTATCCAATTTTTCCCAGACTTTGTCTACAGGTTACATGGTGTTTTAGGACTTAATAAAAGTAAATATGTGTATATTAAACAACATTGGTTTAAAGGTTCTGATAAAAACGGTAATGCACCTGAGTTAACTGGAAATATAAATTGTCGTCCACATTTGTTTTACTTAAAATCTGTATAACAATAACTTTGGGATTGGCATATACAAATGTTCTCTATAATTTTTCTGTTGTACAGTATCACCTTGTAGCATTCTCTTTTACCTGTAGGATGATTTAACTTAAAAAATTAAGTTTGCTTCCCAAGTTAACCACATACCATCACCCAAAACACCATGGGTGAATTTGATGAAATCCGTGCCTTGATTCCACCCTATAGGTATGTGTAGTACAACTGCCTTTTTGAGACTCATGGGTCAAAAAAACAAAAACCTAAAATAAAAAAGGGGGATACAGATAGATATGAAACCTTTTTGTCAAAAACCTTGCAATTCAAATCTTAAACAAACTACAGGAAAAAAACTGTATGTTCCAACAGGTCAAAATGTCACCAACTTAACGGCTGAGAAAGAAAAGATACAGCTTTGCATTGTGTAGGATGCACCAGGAAGTGCCAGCAGAAAGGCTGGCCAGTCTGAACATTGAAAGGAAGAAAAGCCTCAGATTGCTACAGACATCAAACCCCTCGGCAGATCCTACTTGTAACAACTATTTATAATGAGTCCTAATGAAACTTACCTTCTAGGTGCCACAAGGTTTTAATACAAGAGACTTTCTTACCTCCCCCGATAGAACAAGGAGAAATATGATGATGATGAGGTCGTTCTCTAACTGTAAATTGGAGCCAACTGTTATAGAGGTAATCTCTTATGAAACCAGTAAAAACTGCCTTCTTTAATTGACTAATAGACATAGTAACTGTGAAAAGGATTATTCTCTATTCAGATCCAAATATAATACTAAAGTCTCCTTAAGCTATGCACTTAAGCAAAATATATTAATACAGGAGAGCTCTGATATCAGCAATGGATTATTCTACCAAGGAGATGTTAGCCAGGGGATCCAAGCCCCTCCCAAAAGGTAAAGGCTTCTTGCCTGTAAACTGGGATACCTGCAATAAGAGAGGCAATAAGGCTCTGCTGTCGAAGATCTGGTGTAAGCATGGGAAAGATGCATTGAGACCAAACTTGCAAGTGTACAATTGGTCTCTGGAATACCAGAGAGTGTTACCAAAGACCACTAAGCCAATAAAGCAAATATAGGTCTCCTTGAGTCAAGCAAGACTCTTCCGTCAGCACCAGCTCCCCTCACCTGCCTGGAACTACTGTGCAGAAGTGGCAGCCATATACCTGTATATCCCAACTCCTTGGAGGAATAACCCATGGCTGATGCCACAAGCTTACATCCTCTAGTGGTTAGGAGATGTTATAAGCCACAGTAAGACCCTGTCATATTTTACAGAAAAAATGTAATTCATGGATTAACATACCATCCAAACATCTGTGTCTATACCAAAGTAACATACCATAACAATTAGTACTGTTTAAATACCTATATATCTAATTGCTTGTGTTTCATTAGTAGTATTGAAAGATTATTCCTGGACAAACTGTCAGCCCATGAAAGGAAACAGCCAGAATTGACCAGAGTCCAAGACAACAGCTCCAGAGAAAGTAGAGTTTTGCTTCTCATCCACCTGTGCCCCTTTTCTAAGCCTAGGGAACAATCTGCGGAAGAAGGGGCGTGGTAGAATGTAAGGGCTGCGATTGGGGTGAATGGTGAAACTACAGCAATATAGTCTGGACACTCATCTCATCAACTTGATTGAACATTCAAGCCTCCCCTGCTGGATGGTGGGACCCATGGGCTGTGTGGGTTTGGGCACAACTGCTTGCAAATTGGTTTTACATGAAGAATGCTTGTACTCATAAATTATTACTTATTGTTAAAAATGAAAAAATAAAGAAGTAATTAAAAAAAGAAATTCTCAAAGGAAAACATTGATAAAGAGAAAGTATTTTTAATATTTTATGTGTGTGAGTGTTTTTCCCACATGCACGTAAGTGCACTGTGTTCAATGCCTGGAGAAGAGGATGTCAGAGCCCCTGAAACTGGAGTTATGGATGGATGGTTGTTAACTGTGGCACAGGTGCTGGGAATCAAACCGAGGTCCTCTTGAAGGACAGAAACTGTTCTTAACTACTGAGCCATTTCTCCAGCCCCTTAAAAATGCACTTATTTTTATTTTCTTTATATGAGTGTTTTGCCTGCATTGTTAGTGTGCTACATGTATGCAGTGCCTACAGAAGCCAAGAAAAGTTGTTAGATCACCTAGAACTAGAGTTAGGATGGTTATCAGAACCACATGGGTACCAGAATCCAAACCTAGGCCCTCTGCAAGAGCAGCCAGTGCTCTTAACCACTAAGTCATATCTCCAGCAAGAGAAAATTATGAAAAGGCAAAAGATAAGCTATTTAAATATATATACATATATATCATGTATTTTCTCATTCAAATACACATCCTCATTATATGTAGACTTCATTGTATAATACTATAGTAAAAATACAAATAGCAATATTTGGCCCTTTTTTCTTTCCAGAATTGAGTTTCATAATGTATGCAAAATTTTTAATTTACCAGATGTGAGAATGAGCATTATTTCATTCCTCAGTTATGACATTTTTGCTCTTGTTTTTTATACAGTGTCTCCCTGCAGCCTTAGTGGTCTCCATTGGCCTGGAACTCACTATGTAGACCAGGCTGGCCTCCATCTCACAGAGATCTGCCATCCTCACCCTCCAGAGTGCTGCAGTTAAAGGTGTGTACCACACCCAGAACTAATGATTTTCTTTTGATCAAAAAGCTTAATTCTATTTCCCCATGTAAAAGAAAATTCCCAAATCCATGCTTTCCAAACTTCCTGAATGGCATTGTGAAGTTAAAATTTTGAGGTTTTTAAAAATGCCTCTCAAATTCAGACAGAAGTGATTAAAGACATTATTTTAGCTAAACCTGCTAAACCACTAATTTAATAACAGAAAGGTTAGAAACCATATTTGATAGATTTAACAATCTTGTTGATATGAACTAAGAGATCACTCAAAATACAAGTAGAACCAAATGTCAGATAATAGTAGAAATTGACTATTGGAAAAGTTTGTGTTGGCTAATTCATTGTCGTTATCCTCATTTTTTATCTTCAGACTGAGCATATCCTCACAGAACAGAACGTGTAGAACTTCTTGAGTCAACAGCATGTGGCCTCTTTATCATGCTGAGAAAAAGAAAGATGAAGGTTTAGGAAAATTATCTCCCAAGTTTATTTGGTATTGAGACAGCACCAAAGGAAAAGCCAGAACAAGCATTTTAATCGCTACTCTTCTCCACATGATGCTCTATATTTAGCTTTCTATATAGCCTAGAATATTAGTATGATCATAGGAAAAGAATCAGACACTGACTTTAATCTAAACCATTGTGGATTCTCTGCCTAAATGTCATAAGTGATAGGGTTCCCATGTGCCTTTGAGAAAACACTGAGATACTCTGCTGGGCCTCAGAGAGAAAATATAAGCCGTGGGCTTATTTAATGACCATGCTTTCTTCCCACAGTAGAACAAAAAGAAAGAGTTATTGAGGTAACCTAAGCAAAGCAAGAAATACTGCAGAAAAGGAGAAAAATACTTTCCTCTGTCTGGATCCAGCAGCTTGGAACACGTGAAGGGGATGAATGAGCGGACCTGGTATTTTTGGAAGAGTCAGATGCTGAGTTATGACTTCTTGTGATGCTCCAAGGTATTTCTAAGAGCACAGGAGAGTCCTGCAAACAAAAGCAGCAGCAAAGATCCCTGGGCCTCAGCAGCACACCCCATCCCTCACACCAGCAATGCGTCTCCTGTCTCCATTCAGATATCATTAGAGAATTATTCCCTTTCCCTTTCCCTGCAATCATAAAGGTAAACCAGGAGAAAAAAAACATTTCCTTTTTACTGTTCCCATCCTGAAACTCTAATTAGATAGCGGCATATACAAACTTTAAGTTTGACATGTGGAAGTTAATTTTAAGAAGTAAAATTTTTAAAGTGAATTTTTCAGTACTGAATTTTTATTATTTGGCGTACAAAGAAGTCTTCCTCAAACACACGCTCTTATGCCCTTATCATTCACAGTAATAACACTACACATGTGACAGTTCCTTTTGTGAATCACAACCTCCAGAAGTCAGCGAATAATCCTGGAATTCTTATGACTTCACGTACCCCCTGAATGACTTGTATGGGTATATAAGTGGAAGACAGTTACCACCATGCTTTTACTCATTAGGAAGACTGGCTTCTAGGTGCTTCTGTCTTTTCACTATACACATATATGTAAAGTAAAAGGTAATTTATCTTGCTCTGATACATCAGGTGGTGGCATATGACTTGAAACATTTCCAATATCCCACCTCTTGGAATCAAGAACTTCTTTGCATTCAAAGAATGGTTGTAGCCTTCGTACAGTGCTCTGAAATAAATTCTTTGTCACCTCAAACTTTGTCTTCTTTACTGTCTCAAGGCAACTTGTTAATTCATGCAAAGTAAAGCAAGCTAGACATGTGTTATACTACTTGGTTTGCCTTGGAGGATTGTATTATATGTTTCTTTATTCCTATTTGATCTTTCATTTTCTTGTTATTGTTCCTATATGATGCTAAACAGTAAATGTGATAGATTAAATTTTTGTAATAACAGTGACCTAATTAGATAGGTTGTTTGGTTTGTATATTGTGAACACACAATCCTCTGTGGATTCCCTAAAGGGGGATTTTATATATTAAATGGTGTAAAATTAGGAAAAGCCCTATATAAAACTGGAAAGCAATTATCTAGACTAGGAAATAATAGTCTATATTGACTATTCCAAATCATTCCAACTCTTTCTGTATTTCATGGCATGCTACTTTTTTAAAAGACTAAATAAAATGTAAGAAGTTTATAATCTGTGACTTTAAAACTAACATCAAATTCATTCTAACAATTTATTCTAACAAGTGGTCAAAAAAGTGCCTACTCCACACGTTTTTTCTTAAATGGACTTTGTACTTCCAGGAAGAGGTGAAGTCTGTGTCCTTATTCCAAATTAGGAGGTAGAGCTAGGTCATGGCATTAGCCCATGAGGTTGGCAGAGGTGATCCTACTGACTTTGGGGCTCAGTTATTCAAGGCCATGAAGTTTTGTTAGATGAACTACTCCTTGAAGGGTCTGAGACCATGGGTCTAGAGTATGCTTTGCAGTTGGCAGAGCATACTCCTCTTTCAGAGGAACCCAGTTTGATTCTCAGCCCCCACAATGGGCAGCTCATACTCCATATAACTCCAGTTCCGGGAGTACTTATGGCCTCTGGCCTCTGCCAGCCAGCACCTATACTCACAGGCACATATACCACCACCACCACCACCACACACACACACACACACACACACACACACACTCACACACACACGCACACAACTTTTAAATGAAATAAAACCTTAAAGATAAAATAAATCTGAGAACAATATGATGTAAAGAAACCTAAACTCACTCAAAGGAGAACCACTTAGGAAGGCCACATTACAAAGAGATGGGCCAGCAACTGAAGGAGCCCAACCTCCTTCTCTGGCTTTAGCTCTGACTGCACCTCCCTGAGAGACTTGAGGGACAGTAACATGGCTGAGACACTTTTCCAAACTCCAGCCCACAGAAAATCATCATGAGAAATAGAAGCAAATAGTTATTTTCATTCACAAAGTCTTGGGAAATCAATTTACTTACATGTAGTGCATTTATTAAACAGTGTTTACTGAAAGAATGCTCACTCTGCTTGGCAGTCTCCGGAGTGCTGAATCCTGCAGAGACTGTCCCCTCAAAAGACTTCAATTAATCTCTTCATCTTCTTTCATGGCCTCTTGAGACATGTAATAAATATGGTATTTGTTTATTTTGTAGATACTGTATAAGTTGTATAGATGTGATTATTAACTTACAAACTCAGGATCTGGGTTGCAGTCGATTTCCTTTTTCTCTATAGCATCTCCCTTATGTGTACATGTTTGTTGACTGATGTGTCATTCCTATCTGAGTAAAGAAAGTCAACGCAAGAAAATCACATATCTATCACTTGTATTATGAACACTTATAATCCACAGTTCCCTTAAGCTAGCTGTATTCCTCAGTTAGAGGAACGAAGTACCTTTTTTATCTTTAAATATGTGGCTACTGCTATTGTCATGGTACTTATTATAGTAGTTAAAAAAATCAGAAAGGAAAACATTTTCAAATTTCTACTAATTAGTAATCCTTACATTATTAAGACAATTGAACTGTAAGCTCGTTTTGCTTGTTTAATAATCTGTTACTATAGCTATAGTGATTTTAATTGTAGCTTAAAAACAAGATATAATCTAGATGAAGTGGTACCCTGCATCCTAGTTACCATCTTCCTTCCCACCACTAGTCTATGCTGTTGCACCAAATTCTGAAGCCTCTTTCAGCATCCACAGGCATGTTGAAAAGAGCACACTCTAAAAATCTAAGATTTTTACCTCAGATGGAAAAAAGCCAAACTTCTTCTTACCCCAAATTAGAAGCAGACAATTTAAAAATAATGCTGTTCACAAAAACAGATTTTGGTTCATAAATGTAAGTTTTAAAAACTTATATCACTCTGAAAAGAAAAACCAGGAAAATCTTTTTTGGGGAAGAGGGAACCACCCTTTCTAATTTTAAGTAGATGTTTCTTCTTATCTAGTCCTTACAGTTAACTAAGAGCTTCTAATATTCTGAGATTTTGTTTCTTTCTCTTCCTCTGTCCTACATCAATTCCAACTCATGAATTCTACCTCAGCACTGTTTCCTGCCTCTCCTAGTACCTCTCTCTCTTGTGCTGATATGATTTAGCATATTGACGTAAAGACATTCAGCAGACTAAGCAAACATTTATTGGAGTTTCGCCATGAGGTGCTGTATACTGAGGGCTTCACATGTACCTTCCATTTAAATCTCACACCAAAATGATCAAAGAGAGTTGAAAATTATTCCTATCTTAGGGATTAAAAAGCCCATGAGACACTTGCAGAACTCATTCACATTTCATAGTCAGTAGAAGTAGAACCAATGTACGTTAGACAGAGTGATTTCAGAGCCAAACAGTCTATCCTAATTCTTGAACTCATAGCTGGAAGGGACCTTCGAACTTTGTCTAGTCCCCATTTAGTGCTTCAGTCCCTAACATTCCTCAAGCTTGTCACGAGCCTATGTTAGAACATCTTCCTGACTGTCATAATAGTCTTCCGTCTCTCAACGCCTGCTTACTTTATCTCCTGCAAATTTGTTTTTAAAAGGCTAGTGTCATAATCTACCCAATTACTCAAATACACAGGTAACTTTTCCAAGTGGAACATTTACAAACCCATCAACATCCACATGTTCCACCAAAGCTCGTCAAGTCTTTAATTTCCAGCTTGTCTCCAGAACCCTAAGTCTATGGTTAGGTAATATGCCAAGCTTTCCATCCTAGAAGATTTACTCCTTCTGCTCAGGGAGGTAGTAATCTCTCCAATCCCTGGATAAAGTATGGAATTATTTTCCTGTGTTCTGCTGCCTATGACAGGGAGTTACGGCCAAGAAAAGTTTTGCAGAGTCAGACTGTGATAATTCCAGAACAATTTTATCAGTGCAGGTTCTGTGATATTCTGTAGGAATAGGTAAAATGAAAGGATTCGTGAGCTGCCACCAAGAGATTTTCAAGGAACCTCTCAGAGGAGCGTCAAAGAAGATTGCAAAATCGGAGTTCACAGGACAGAGACAAGGGCTGGAGGGCCCAGGAATGGAATACCAGGTCTCTGTGGTTTCATACTAGACTTCTGTTTGTAACGGGATGTCCCCACACCAGTGGTTCTTCCACTGAGCTGCACTGCTTTTTAAAATTGATACAACTTTTGGCAGACATTATTTTCTGTCAAATATTTTAACCTTACATCTGACAAAATTAAAAAGACATTAGTGGTAACCGCTTAGTCTCTGGACTAATCTGTCAATTCTTTGAGAATGGTCCCAATTTTGTCTGGGTGTCCCTCCAAGAAACTTGTGGTACTTTAGTAAAAAGCATGATTAAGAAATATCTGGTGGTTGCTGGCAGGATAGAAGGTTGAAAGCATGAAAAACAAGCTTGGGTTTCATTATTTCAGAATATACAAGCAATTCTTCAAAAGTGTCTGGAATCAAGTGACGGCTTCTTAATAAACCTTTGAGAAACTTCTAGAATACTTATTGTCACAAGTTCTACTGAGTGTTTTCCAAATTGTATTTAATAGGTTTTTAGTTAATTGAACCAAATATTTCACCAAAATAAAAAATAAAGAATAGTTTCTCAAAGTTGTTTTTGATGAAACTATAATGTGAAGTTCGTGATCTTAATTTGAGTCCAAGTCAACAGCTCCAGAGAGAGTGGACTGTTTTACCTCTCATCCACCTGTGCCCCTTTTCTAAGCCTAGGGAACAACCTGCGGAAGAGGGGGCGTGGTAGAATGTAAGGGCTGCGATTGGGGTGAATGGTGAAACTACAGCAATGTAGTCTGGACACTCATTTGATCAACTTGATTGAACAAACAACCTGTCACCCCCCACTGGATGGTGGGGCTGTAGGTGTTTGGGCACAACAGCCTGCAGATAGGTTTTGCATGAAGGATGCTTGTACTCATGGATTATCACTTATAGCTAAAAAGGAAAAAAAAAACTGAGAGAAAGATGCAGGACAGTTATGGCAGAATGCATGATCTGGGATGGGGTGGGGGTGGGGGGGGAGGGAAAGGGAAATAAGCCTGAACTGAATTGGAAAAAATGTATGAAATGCACAAAGCATCAATAAAAACTAATTTAAAAAAAATGAATTTGTTTGATTTCATAGAAAGCAAAACAACTTATAAACTTTAAAAGCTCCCACATCCTCAACATTTTAGGAAGTATTATTTAAAAGCATAAAGCACTCCCTTATTATTGCACACTGAAATATCCAGAATAAACTAAGGTTCATCAGGGATTGTATCATGGTTATGAACAGAAAGAAAAATATGTACATTATTTTACCATGATTTGTAGTCCTCTCTACTTGTGAGGGAAAATAGACAAGAACATTAGTTTTGTAATATTTCTTTCTTTAAAAGAAAATACATGATTCAAAATAATACTGGATAAAAGGCAATAGACTATTAACTGATTCCTTATGTAAAAAGAAACAAAAAAATATTAAAATCCAAAACTGAAATATTTGGGAGATAATTAGCCTTTGGTAAAATTCACTGTGGAGTAGAAATTCATTTTTAATCATGAAATATATTTTTCCTCTTCCTATTTTATCTTTGTTTCAATTTGCTGTTTAGCAGTGCCCTGAAATATTAATAATTTGTTTAATAAATCCCTTCTAACTCTTAATAGATTTTTAATGAAGAAATCTATCTTACAGATTTGTGTGAGAACTGATAATGCATACTTGCTGAACATGTTAAATTATTGACCTGCTGAATCGTTTCATTTGGGCCTTTGTCCTTTGCTTGCTGTTGCCTTTGTTCAGATCTCCCAGAAGCTTTGTGAAATGTAGAATTTATTGATACTATAAGCCCTAAGCAAGGTATTTTAGGAATTTGAAGGAAAACATTCCATTTACATAGTCCATTTGAAAAGAACTGCAAAGTTCTAATCCAGATTTAAATAGCAAACCATTTAGAATTAGCATGGTAAGTAAAATAAGCTCATACTATCTAAAAACATTAGGAGGGGGTAAGGAAACACTTATATACTCCCCGAAACAAACAAAAACAATCCTGTAGAGACCCCTGCATTGGTCTACTCGCCACAAAATATGCCCCTGATATTTTTGTAAGTTATCTAAATAAATCCCTTTTCCAAGGTAATTTTCGCTCACAGGAAGGTCAAATCTGAACAACGGGCATCCTATCAGAATCTGCCAAAGGCTGACTCTCCTGTGATGCTCGCTCCTGGATTATGACTCTAAAACACAATGTTTAGTTTTAGATATAAGGAAATATGCAGAGAAAGGAGATGAGCATGCATTGGGTGGGATAAATTTATGCAGGCATCACATCTGTGGACTTCAGAAACGACAGATCAGGAAAAGCCTGTCACTTTGATCCTTTGCTCTTCTGCTGACTAATGGTTTGACATTTGATCATTTGCTTAAATTCTTGAAATATACTGCTTTAAAGATGTTGCTGACCTCACAGGACTAAGAAGGAAACTGAACTGTCTGTCTATCCCAATACATACTGGTGTTCAGTTACTCATGATTGTGCTATCCATAGCTAAACTTTCTGTAGATTTCAAAGCCAATCCTTCCCTGCAGAGAAGGGATAGATGATTTTGAGAGAAGCTCCATTAAAGTTTTCCCTGTCTCCATGGGTGTTATCCTCTAGCTCCCAAGGACTAACAATGCAAACTTGAAACTGCAATTCTGAGATCTAATTTTAGGTATACAGTAGCTTGGGGAGTATCCCCCTAAGAGGATATAGTCTGGCTCTGAATACCCTGAGAGCCAGCAAGAAACGGACACAGACCTGGGTTCTCAGAGCTGTTTGGTTCTGGTTTGTTTTTATTTTGTTTTATAGTACTTACTTCCAGAGTAGCCAAGGGAAATCTTTTGATTTTTCAACATCTGTTTCTTTATCTCTGATGAAAATTATGGCATACTATTAACTCAAGAATTATTAATATTTTATGGTAGTAATAACAGAGCTTGGAATAAGATTCTTGGCTATAATCTAGATCATAGATAATATACTTTTGTACTCCTGTCTTTCAGGGTTTCTCAAACTATAAATCTCTAAAGACATGTCATGAGAGATACTTTAAGAAAATAAATAAAAGAAAAGGTTAAGTTCTGTGGTGAAGTACATTTTGTAAAAATCAAGCTTTATACTCCATTTTTGGAGAGTCACATTTAATACACACACACACACACACACACAAGCCTTCAGAAATCCTGCAATAAAGTGAACCACAGAGCTCAACATTTCTCTGCTGGATGTAGAGGAATCAACCTTGAACTGATAAGGAAACTCTCTTCTTGCTGACTAGCTTATGTAGTGCCAGAAGGTGCTATGCAGACTGCTGAGGGAGGAAAGACTTCAGTGGTCATACCCAGCAACAGACTCTGCACTGTCTACCACTGACCTGCCAAGAAGCTGTGCCCACTCATGCAGTATTTGCATGAAGATCATTGGGGTAACCAACTGCTTTCTGATTGGATGTGAGGCCTGTTCCACAGGACTGTAGACCTGATCAAAACCCCATAACTGGGAATACACACTAGAGGGAAAACCTAGTATTTTCATTTTGCTTTGTTTAATTTTGCTAAATGACCATACTGCCAAGTTGCAGTCTAAATATTCACATTGAATGTCCATAGATTTGTGCTCCTCTCAGTTTTGGTGAGGGAAGCTTCTTTCTGCAGTAGGTGGTTAGTTAGTGCAGAGACTCATAACTAGTCAGAGTGCTGAGCACTCAGCTATGGATTGGTCATCTATTACCACGCACCATCCAAGGTGCAGGCAGAGTCAGCAGATGACTAGGAGAGCTGTGAAATGCTGACTTCTGGATGTCATGTACATCAATTCACAACAGCTAGAGTTACATGCACAGAATCATACCAGTCCAGTCCCAGCATGGGGGGAAGAGGGCTCCCAATGCCCCATCCCTATTGCAGGAACTATTGGCTGCTGCTGGCTGCTGAAGGAGAAGACTCACTCTCCTTTGGGGATGTGGCCACTGACAGGTTGCTATGGCCCAGTGGATGGTTGCATGCCCACCTGCACATGGGCAACACTAACTGGACTCAAGAGGTTATTGATATCAAATAATCAAATTGAAGCTGAGACAGAGATGGGTAAGGAAAACTAAGGAGAGTTGGAGGGAGATAGTGCTGGATGGATACAATCAACACACACTGTATAAAGTTGGCAACTTTAAAGAACAAAAAAACATAAATAAATAAATAAATAAATAAATAAATAAATAAATAAATAAAAGATTTCCCTGCTAGCATGTCCCAAAGTATCCAATATATAACCCTCCACTCTTCACTTGTTCAGGTATTTTTGAGACCAGTGTTTAAGTGAAACACGTCTTTAAGGAAGACAATAGCTCTTACCTTCTCAAACTGGCTGAATTTCTATGCTCAAAGAATAGGGATTTCTAGGCAATGTAGATTATCACAGGTGGTGACGAGATATTTTAGTGGTTGCAGAAACCAGCTCTGAAAAGCCTTCATCCATTATCAGAGAAACTCCACAGGGGCTGTTCATGCAGCTCATCTGCACCATTGAGCATGGATAACGTATACCCACATTCATTTATAGAGCTGATTGCCAGTTCTATGAATACTTAATTATGGACAGACCGGACCCACAACTGAAAGTCAAATTAGACCAAATCTGATCACTGTGGACAGAATCAGATGTTATTGTTGTTCTTAGAACCTAGCCAAGCAGCAAGCTTTATCAACTCACCTGTTCTGAGTAAGACAGTCTGCTCACTGAAGTGCAGGAACTTATAGGACATAGATGCTTCCTCTGAGAAGAGTGCCCGCCAATGCATACAAAGCCCTGAGGAAATATTTGCTAAATACAGGGGGAAAAAAAACTAAAACAGAAGTTGAACTAAGCCTTAGCATTTCTATTTGCATACCACAAGGCAGAGAAAATAAAGCAAATATTGTTTACTAGTATCTATTATTAATTGACTTAAATGCATAATTTGTAGTTTGTACATCAAATTTTCATTCGAGTTCATATATCTCAATTGTATAGAAGAAGAATTAGCTAAAGACCAAGAGGAGCTCTCTTTATGAAAAACAAACTCTGCGATTGTGGCCTGGGTCACAGTGAAGGAATGTCCAAATAAATACATGGAGCGTGGCAGTATCAGGAAAGAACGGTCTCATGAAAAGACTCAGGTGCTGCCTGGAATTTGGGTTGTAGTCCATCAATTGAATCAGCATACACCGTTTGAATAAGGAAGAATTTTTCTACCAGGAAGGACTAAAACTTGAGAAGAGAGTGAAGTAATGAAAGAAGCAGATTAGAAGAGCAGAACATAAATTCAAAGCAAAGCCCAACTCAGAGTAAAAAGAAACCCAGAGAATAGTTAGAAATGCTACGTTTATAACACTAAGATGTTATCTAGAAAGGGTTCCTGTGGCTTAGTTTAATAGTAGTAATTTGCTTAAAGAACAGTGGGTTTTACTACAAGAAATCTTTTAGCAGCCACATAACTTCAGTTATACTGGAAAGTTCAGAATAAAAAAATAAAAATTTTAAGTATACAAATTGCTTTAGATCAGAGGGAAAATGCATTTACATTTGTGGGATGTTGTGGGATAAACACTCGTGTCCTCCTAAAATTCACAATTGAAATCCTAACCCCCGGTGTGCTGATTAGAAGGCATAACCTTTAAGGCATGATCACATCATGAGAATGCACCTCTCAGGAATGTAAGAGCACCCACCCCAAATAGACTTCAGAGATCCCCCCACCCTTCCATCATGTGAGAATCCCACCACAAAACATCTGTCTATGAACCAAAAAGCTGTTGGCCGACACCAAATCTGTCAGCCCCAATTAAGCCTTTCCAGGCCCTATAACTGTGCAGAGTACATTTTTGTTCTTTTAGCCACCCAATGTAGGACTTTATTGTAGCTTGTCCATTTTTATATTGGTCCAAACAAATGTCTTACCAAGTGACCAGATCGGGACATTTAGAGTTCCATAATGAGAGCTGGGATTCAGTCTTAGATCTGCTATTTATTTCCAGTTTTCTGACCTTGGGCAGATCCCCGATACTTGTGAGTTTTTAATACTCAACTGACTGGAAATAGATGTTTTATAGAGAGTATATAAAGGTTAAATAATGGTTTCTAAAAATCTTTTAACTCATTGCTTCCCACCTAATTCATGCTAAAAATGGGTTTCTAAATATTCCATTGTCCAAAGGTTATTCTAGCCAATTGTCTTATTTGAAAGGACTATGTCAACATCTCTCTTTTTTTTTTTCATTTTTCAGAGAACAAATTTGTCTGTCAATTAAATTATAGGAAACTTGGGTTGAATAAGAGAAACAGGTCAGTGTACTAATTGGTTGTCTCTAGCTCTCAGTAGTATTATCCACCTTCTCATATCATAGTGTACCCACAAATTTCTAAAACATTATGTGTGCTAGCAGGTTTCTATTCTCTTTTCTGTTCATTTGATGATATTCTATGATACTAACTTACTAGAATAAGTTATGGTCAAAAGTGTTCCTGCTTTTTTAATGGTGTGTCACTTCAGAGACACATATAGAGTATTAAGATACTAATCCGGATTTTCATGCCAACCTGAGGGAGTACCAACTCTATTTTCTGCCCCAAATAAGACCCAGGAATTCAAATCCTTATCATATTTCCATCTCATTTTTTGTCTTTCCCATATTATTTCCACATCATATTTTAGTTTAAAGACAAAAGCACTTTCTAGCGGTGCCCAATAATACTTACATGTGAGCACACATTAAAGCATTAATTGAGTTCGTGTGTTATGTTAAAGTATAATCAAATAAGTTATCTATTCTGTATGAATGCCAACAATATAGGTCATGTTAATTTACTTTTCTTATTCTAATTCAAATACAAAACCGCTTAAATAAATGTTTTAAATCCATTTAATACATCAAAGAGAAAAGTAAAACCAACATTTTAAGATAAGAAATCTATTTTATGGAATAGTCATGCTTTAAAATTTCAAAAATATTTGCCTCTGAAAATGGGAATCCTTCACCCATTCCCCACCAGCAACATTAACTGAGTATGTATAGTTAAGTGGGCATTTGCTAGTATCTAATAAGCATGATTCTCTGAGGTCAGACAATCCAGATCCAGTGTTCACCACAGTAGTTCTTAACCTCCATTGGGCTTAGCATTCTCCCTATAGCTCTGGCTATCCAGGAACTCGCTATGTAGACCAGGATGGCCTCGGCATTCTCATTTTAGAAAGTAGGAATTATGTCATGAAACTGTGGCATGAGTTGTGAAAAATGTTTTAGTCCAGGACACAAGGCATTGTGAGGCATCTGTTAATATTAGCTTTCTCATAAAAATCAATCCCAATTCCATTCTTAACCTGTATGATTTAAAAATAATTTAAACTACATCCAGACCTAGACCAGGTCTCAAATATCACACTCTATTTAATTACGGGTGGCATCTGCTTTGAGGCTTTTATAAAAGTATTTTTTTATACTGAGTTTCAGTCTGGTGCTTTGTCTCTTAAGGTAAAACTGCATCTTCTTCTGAGTATCTGAAAAGATGCTAAATGACTCCGGTGCAACTTCTCATTTAAGACCATTTTAATTACAGCAGCAACAACAGATGCATATATGTTCATTAATAAAGAATAATTTGTAGTTGTGTCCCTTGGAAAGTCAAGTGAGGAAATTATAGATTATATTGAGATGCAAAAAGAAACACTGCTTCCTCCGTCAAAGGCTCTATTATTAAAAACTGTCATCCCTTATGAAATTCATAAATAGCAAACCCAGGAACAGAGTAACCATTTTAAAAAGTCTGGAGGGGATTCCATAACAACATTTAAATGCATTACTACTCAAACAATTTGATTGGATTATAAAATATTTAAAACTGCAGCTGTAGTTTTGGTGTTTACTGTTGATTATTTTGATTTCAAGAGCTTCCCACAAAAATGATACAAATTTAGAGAACTATTTGTGTTGCACTGATAAAGGACTATATTTTAAAATGAACTGTGCATAGTATATGTTTGCATCAAATGACAAAATTATAAATGGAAAAAATAAAATCATCATGTTCTACAATGTGTATCTCTGAATAGGAATAATTACCTAAAACTAAAAGTATCAAATGTATAGTCTAGTTTATTTTGAAATAAACTAGAAAATTGGCTAAATATTAATTTAACTACTCGTAATTATAAAACTTTGTGTTAATTCACCACATATGATCCTACATACAGCTAGTAATGCTTTATAAACATGAAAGCATATATAACCTAATAAATAATAATTCTATGATATGGTCCTTGAATATCAGGCTCATAGATACCTGAGATTTAACTTCAAGGAACCAAATTTCATTAGCATATATTTAAAAACACTGAATAGACTAAAAAACAAACAAGAAATATGTATGTCTTTACTAGAATAGTAAAATAATATGACAAACTCCAGCTTTGATGACTTCCCTGTTACCCAACTATCTATTTCCTTTCTAAGACATAAAATGAGAGAATGATGAACAAGATTCCTGATAAGCAAAAGAAATACCACTTTCTGACAGATTTACCAGTAATTATTTGTAATAATTCTTATTTCTCACAAAAGCCAGTCTGTATTAATGTACCTTGTATCACTAGCAAGTTCTTCACCAAGATGATGAAATCAATGCCTAGTCCTAAAGTTTTCAGTTTTAAGATCACCCAGAAGTTCATAGTCTTATAAACAGCTGATGTTAATTCCAGGTTAACTTACATATTTTCAATATTCACAGTATCAACCCATTCTCCTTAGCCCAAGGCTTATAATTATGTTAATAGCACTATGCTCAAATTGTTTTTCATATTCATTATTTGTCATAATTTTTTAATTAAAAAATCTCTTTGTGGTCACTAGGCCTATTTGAAAACTGAAGAGGAAATGGACTCTCACATAATTAAGTATCTTGCCTAAGGTGGCCCAGTTTATAGGTGAGGAAGGAAATCTTGTGCTTGCTTGAATCTAGGGAGAGAGGGACCCCTTACCGAGATGGCAAGTGACTCTCTGATTCTAAAATTAGAAGGATCCGATTTCAAATTCCAGCTTCTGTGCATGGAGAAGTCACATGAGCTTTCTACTCTTTTGTTTGTCAATTGGTAAAATTGGGACCGTGGCAGTAACTGCTTCATAAAACCAGCACACCCACTATAGAATCTCCAGAGCTCCAGATGACAAATCTTTAAGAACAAATTAGGAGCTCAGTTGTTAATGCTAAAATCAGATCACAGAGCCCTTCAGTGCCTTAGTGTCAATTAATAATCCAGGTAATTAGATAGATTGAGGAAAGGAAATAACAACAACAACATGGAGATTTGTTTAAGTACAAGAAACAATGAGTAAAGAAGAGGCTCCACGTGTGCACAAACTTGCATGCAGACAGTACATTGATACACATACAGAAGTAAATAAAATTAAAATAAAGGAAGAGGTTCCTAAGGCGATAGGCCCACTCTTTCTTTCACTTCATCGCACCCCACTTTCTTGCTTCCAGTTCTGCCTTTCTACTTTTATAATGGATGGATATTCATGGCAAAACTGAAAGTAGGGACATAAATTCAGATAACCAAAGTTGGAGAACAATTACTCATAGGGCAGTCTGGGACCTCAATTAATATCCCTAACATACTCATCTGCAAAACAAGGACAACACCTGTTCTTAGGTCTCCTGTGTGAGAGCAATTCATTCTATTTGCACATTTGTGTGTGTGTGTGTGTGTGTGTGTGTTATTCTCTAAACTGTGCATACTTTACACTTCTGTGTTGTTTTCCTGCTTTGGACTAATTCCTTACTGAAGTTCTCAGAAGTCCCAAAACATTTAGTTTTACATAATGGTATCTAGATATTTCAAAATTATTTAACTTATCATAGTGGAATTATTAATATATAGATAAGTTCACAATATCTTTTTGATAATGAAATGTTTGTATATCTTCATTTAAAGACTAGGAAAGGAGATGGTATTGAATGTTTTAGATAGATGTGTAATCTTGTATTTTATATGAAATATTATAATATGAACTTTCCACATAAGATGGAGCTTAGAAAGACTGAGAAAAACTCAGGAACCATACCAGAAATGTAATCTTGTAGCACAACTACACCATGAGGCATGTTGTGCCTCATTCACCCTGCATGTTCATAATCTAGATGATGTAAGTAGACAAATATAATTTGCTAAGTTTGGTCATTTCAAAGGTGAGTATAGACTTTGAGTTCAACTGTCTAAAGTTGAAAATTAGAACAGTCTTTGACTACCAATCAGTAATGAATTCTACATGTGAAGCTTAATTAAAGAACAAAATTTATTGAAGATTGTCATAAAGAAATCCACCCGCTGATGACACAGGACTATTTAAATATATTAAAGAAATGATACAGTATGTTAAGCATGTAATTTCGCCAAAATTCTCCCAGCTTTATTTTGTCTTCCTTTCCATATCCTTGGCTCTCAAAAATTCATTCTCAGTTCCTTGGCAAAAGAACCTGGAAGAGACCAGAAGGAGGAGAGGGGGAGTGGACAGCTCATGCTAATGCCACTCTGGATTTCAGAATTTTTTTTAAATCCCAATTTGTGCATATGAAATACAGTTAATTTCTTTTCCTTAGAGCTACCCTGGCATATGGCTCAATTGGAAACATCAAGGTTTTTCGTTCTTTTGAAAATGGCTTGCCTCTTTTCCAGACCTTTCTTCAGAAAGATGGTCTGTCACTGCCACATTCAGAGTCTACCACTTTTAGGTTGGAAAAATTCCTCTCACTTCCAGGTCAAAAAGGTCTTGACCTTGATGGTAGATTAAGTGGTAGAACAAGCCTGGCACTGCCTCCATTATCAGATTGTTGAGTTTTTGTGATGAAAATGATGTGCTCTCTAGACACAGAGAGCAAATTCTTTTCTACTTTTTACTCTTCTGTTGAACTCCATCATCATGCCCTAATTGGAAAACTACAGTGCCAAGTAAAGCATCTTTATGCATATTCCCATTTACTTGAGGCCTTCCTTTGGCTAAAATGGCATCAGCCTATAAGAATTAATGTCTTGTTTCTTTTGCCCACCTCACCTTCAGTGAAGGTTTTACTTCAAAAGTATGAAAATATTCCATTTAATTCATCATGACTGGATTTCATTTGTCAACAATAAACCCTGGATCAAGTCAACTTGATTAATGTAATTATTAGTCATCTCAGATGCTGCAAAAAAGAAAGAAAAGGGGTTTAAATGTATGTTCCAACTGGAGGAGTTTCCACCTGAAATAAAAGATGAAGGGAAAAAATACTGGAAGGAGAGAAGCCATTTGTTCCTTAAATTACATTCCCTAAATGCACACAAAACTCTAAGAAATATTCTTCGTTTGCATTCTGAAAACTATTCCAAGGACACTTTATAAAGTGACTTTTGACTTCTGGCTAGCAACAATTTCTGAGGCCTGAGGCAATTGTCAGTCACTTTTTCAATTTGAAGGCTACAGAAATAATTTTAAGAGGATACCTCTTCATTCAGCTCATTATACATATTCTAGATCTAAATATCTCTTATAGACAACTATACATAGAACTTCATGTAACAACAAATACAAAACATTAAAATGCACTCGTAACTGGAAACCCTGCATCTAGAAATTCTTAAGGACTGAGCAAGGTTATAGCTTCCCTTAGCATATCCTTCATCTATTTTTCTATTTTTCTTTTTTACCTGGCAGGCAGCTAGGGGCTACAGTTTCAAATAATGGGGTTGTCTTTCATTTGGATATATTTTATTAATGGCAAAATACTAATCCATTAGTCAACTTAAAACAAGTCAGCAATTTTGGGGGGAAAAAAATCAGTATCTCCTTTAGCAGCAGAGATCACACATCTTTTAAAAGGAGCCATTATCTCCATGGGTTTCTCAACTGAAGTTAAGAATCTAAAAATGATTTTCATCCATTTCTCATTAATATGCAAAATTATTCAAATTAGATAGTAATTAACCATCTACTCAGAAGAAAACCTTTTCATGATAATTTATGATAAACTCGGTTGCTGCTTTGATTGAGATTGATTTTTGGTGTTGGGGATCTATCATGAATACAAAAAAGCACCTGAAAAAATATTTTTAAACACCTAACTTATTGCTCAGCTAATTACATGGCAGCCATGTTCACAGCCGAGCATACGCTGCAGGGGTTATGATAAATCTCGTCCCAGAGCACTGTGTCTTGGGATGCTTCCATGTGACTGACTCCTATTATTTTGGGGGGTTATCATTGCTTAATTCAATTCACCCAAGTATCATACACTAGATGATGTATGCTAAAACAGAATTTCAATACAAAAAGAGCCATGGACATTTTCACATATTCACAAGATCAATGGATTTCACAGGATGCTTTGCTCTGTGGACTGAGTCATGATTTGTAAACAGACTTCAGTTTTTCTTTCTGCTCATGAAAACAGACCTCAGGAGTTAATGATGAAAGGGTGATTCTTATGTGCATGACAGGCCAGGGAAGTTATTTTCATTCTCAACAACAAAAGCTGGAGTTGAGTATCAGTGACCATAGGGTATGCATCTAGATCTAAACACTGAAGGCTGCTATTCAAAACGTTGCTCCCTGGGAGTAACAAAGCCATGGGGACACAGTTAGTTACCTTCTGTTAGCACTTTTTGAAAATACACAAAGCAAAACACCTACTACTTTCAGTACCTACTTGGCTGCACAGATCAGCTATGGGTGAGAAGTCCTGGGGCAATAGATAAAAAGGAAAATCTGATTCTGGCTGTGGGTCTATGGCTGCCTCAATCATCCATTTAATTCACGTTACTGCAGGAACAGTGCAATACACATGGTACATTTAGGGGGCAGCTTTTACTCTAGCTTATATTTATATACAATAAAATTTCTGGCATTATTTCATTTGCTCCTCTGACAAGCATACTGGGAAGGTACTATAGTCATCCAGATAAAGACTAGGAGGCCTGCGCAGTGACTGTTGACAAGTTAATCCATCAGTCTGAGCAGCAGAGACTAAGATGTGTTATGCTTTCTGCTTTTTTTTTTTCTTCATCCACTGTGTTTCAAAATGTCTTTCAAAGATGATCTACATCAGATCCATCAGGATGCTTCTTACAGATGCCAATTAACTAGGTTCTTTCTTGGTTGGACTGTGTCAGCTTCTGAAAAGGGCCTGTATAATTCTTTTTAAAAACTGACTGCCCAGATATTTCTTATGCACACATACAAAATCTCACATGCATTACCTGGAACTGCTCATAACCCTCTATACCAAGCAGTTGATCTCTAAGCCCTGCAGAAAGTACATTATACCTTTAGGGAATGGGGCAAATGGGGAATGAGACCCTTAAGTGGCTTCTCTGGGGGATTTCCTGACAAGGTGAAATATAGGGTAATTAGTAAATATGTTGAAAACGTTGTTCTGAATCTTCCCACCAATGTTTGAGAAGGGTAATTATACAGTAATGTTTATGCACCGAAACAAAGAGAAATATGTATACTCAAAAACAAAAGCCACCTTAGAATGTTTTTGAAAGGTATCTTAACAAAACGGAGTGATGAAATGATTGAAAATTTCAGGAACCTGCCCGTTCCCACAGGCTGTAGTAAGCTTCCGGTATAGATAATACACATGTACATCTTTTCTGGTGGGATTGGAAAAACAACAGAAATGGCCGTGAGGGAGTTGTGTGATTGATTTGTGCTTTATGACAGCCTCTCCCTTGCATTTCCTGGTCATCGTTCTGGATGATTGTTCCATTTAGCACATATTCTCTACTTTGTTTCTTTTGCTTCAAGTCTATTTTACATTTTCCTGTACCGAACTGCGTTCGCCATCTGCTGATCCAATTACTTATACGATCCAAATCCTTTTGAGTCTGATTGTTTCAGTCCTCATTATTTGCTCAGCCTCCAGTTTTAGTGTCCTGTGTAAACTCTGAAATCTTGTTTTCAATACCTCGTCTGAATTTCTTATATACGATACAACCCAATTAGCTCAAACTTTGAGTTTTTCCTAAGGCTACTTGTGTCTAAGGGGATTTATATTAGTTGAATGATGATCATAAAAAAGCCTGACAACACCCTCTTGTAAGGACACCTGACCCATTAAGAACTGGATCATCCTCTTAAAATTGAAAATATTCAAAAAAGAAGAAAGACACTAGTTCTAAAACTTTTTTGGGTCTGAAAAACAACATCACCTCCTCATGATCTCCCTCATTCTCTTCCTTTGTAGTATCACTGACAGAACATTAGCAAAAACTGCATGTTTAGGATACACAAACCGGGGTGCTGGAGATATGGCTCAGCAGTTAAGAGCACTGGCTGCTCTTCCAGAGGACTGGGTTCGATTCCCAGCACCCACATGGTGACTAACAACCATCCATGACTCCAGTTCTAGGGGATCCCACAACTTCTTCTGATCTCTGTGGACACTGCAAAACATGGGTACATTTACATACATGCAGGCAATATACTCATACACATAAAATAAATAAAAATAAAAAACAAATTTTTTAAAAGATGCACAAGCTGATGTCTTGATACATACTTTTCAAAATAATCACAAGTCAGACTAATTATCATATCTATCTACCACCTTCCATGGGTATTCTTTGTGCATATGTTGAAAGTAGTTAGAATCTATTCTTTTGGCAAATTTCCCCATGCTGTGTATCAGGTATCCAGAATTAGTTCATCTTATCGTTGGAAGTACATACCTTTAATCAACATTACCCTATCCACCCCTAGTGGTAGCTAATCACCCTAGTGGTAGCTAGTCATCACCCTAGTGGTAGCTAGTCACCCTAGTGGTAGCTAGTCACCCTAGTGGTAGTTAGTCACTCTAGTGGTAGCTAGTCACCCTAGTGGTAGCTAGTCACCCTAGTGGTAGCTAGTCACCCTCATGCTGTTTCTATGCATTAGACATTTTTATTTACCACATATAAATGATGCCATGCAATATTTGTCTATTTGTCTTTCTGTGCCTGACTCATTTAATTATTGTTCTCCAAGTTCATGCATGGTATCACAAACTGATTACTATTCTGTTGATTATAAAATCCACATTTATTTTCCTTATCCATTTATCCAATCCCCAACCCCATTTCCAGATCATAGCCAGTATGGATAATATGAGAAAGAACATGGAAGTTATTATCTTTTCAAGGAACTGTTTTATTTTCTTGCACACATACCCAGAACTGGGATTATTCATCCCATGGTAGTACTAGTCTCAATTTTTAAAAATATCTTAGTTATTTTTATTTTATGTATACAAATGTACTGTTACTGTCTGTCTGTCTCTAAGTGCAACTGTATCACGCAATCCCACCGAGGTCAGAAGTGGGTGTTGGATCCCCTGGAACTGGAGTTACAGGCAGTTGTTACCCAACATTGGGTAGTGAGACTTGAACCTGGGTCCTCTACAAGAGTAGAGGACCACTGAGCCATCTCTCCAGCCCCTATGTTTAATTTTTAAGACCCCCTCATCTTGGTACACACCAACAATGAGCATCCCTCTTTCCACATCTTTACAATGTTTGTTATCTTTTGAGTCTTTTTTTTTTCACAATAGCCATTCTGGCAAAAGTAAGGTCAGGTCTCATAGCGTTTATTTCATTTTTCTGATGATTACTGAACTTGAGCCCACTTTTCATATACTTACTAACCATTGGTGTGTATTCTTTGAAAAATAAAAATGTCTATTTGAGGCCCTTTGCTCATTTTATAATCAGATTAAATTATTTTAATTTTTTCCTTTTTTCTTCTTTTTGAGACAGGTTCTCCCTGAAGCCACAGGCTAGCCTGGATGGAACTCATTGTGTAGGGAATCTGGCCTGGATCTCAAAGAGATCTGCCTGCCTCTGCCTCCCAAGTGCTGGGATTAAAGGCAGATGCCACCTTGCCTGGCTGGATTATTCCTTATTGAGTTCTATCTGTTCCTTATAGATTTGGTATCAGCCACTCATTTTATAGGCCCACAGCTTATGTTTACATTGATTTTTGTATAATTTTCTTTTTTAGATTTCATTTTATTTTATTTATTTATTTATTTTATTTATTTTTGTATGTGTATGTATTTAATTTTATTTATTTTATTTTATTTATTTTTGTATGTGTATGTATTTTATTTTATTTATTTTATTTTATTTTATTTATTTTTGTATGTGTATAAATGTACTGTCTGCATGCAAGTTTGTGCACCCGTGTCGTGCAATGCCGTGGAGGTCAGAAGAGGGTGTCGGATTCCCCTGGAACTGGAGTTCTCCTGGAATTGGAGTTTCAGACGGTTCTTGGCCGCCATGTGGGTGCTGGGGATCAAACCCGGATCCTCTGTAAGAGCGGTCAGAGCTCTTAACCGCTAGGCCATCTCTCCAGCCCCCTAAATTTTCTTTTTTAATGTAGATATTTATCATTATAAATGTCCTTTTTGAACCAGTATTACTGCATCCTATAAGCTTTGGTATACTGTGTTTTAATTTTAACTTCTCTTAATATATTTCTGGATTTTCTTTTGGTTATTTTCCTTCAACTATTTGGTTATTGGTTAATTTCTATGTATTTGTGAATTTTCCAGCTTTCTTCCTATTACTAAGTTCTAGTTTCATACATTTTTATTTTTTGGAAAAAGCACTAAATATAATTTTAGCATTCTTGAATTTTTTTGATTTGTTTAGTGACCTAACATATAGCCTCTCCTAGAGAACTATCTGAGCATGTTTCAAATAAACATGAGAAAGCATGATGAGATGAATCTGATCAGAATGCACTATATACAGGAATGAAAATGTTATGAACATCTCTCCTGTTAATATATTTCAATAATTCAAAATGAATGGGTATTTTGTTGGTTTAAGATAGAATGTTTTCTCTATTATTTTTTAATTGTTTGATTAAACAGTAGTTCAAGTGTAATCAAGTGAGATAGTTTCTGTCTGAAAGGTCTATCCATGTTAAAAGTCAACTACTGTTCCTTCATTGTTTTCCACCAGGCACTTAAAATCTTAAGTGAGTCCCTTGCAGGCAACAGGTAGTGAGGTTACAGGTGGCCACTCGACCTGCCCTGCTCTGTATGTGGGTGCTGGAGATCTATACGTGACAATTGCTTTATCTACTGAGCAATCTCCTCAGACCCTGAAATTTCTTTAAGAAAATTATTTTGAAACGTTTGTCAGGCAATGGGTAGATCTACATTTCTTTGAAGTTAGCTATTAGAATATTGGGAAGATCCTTTGGAAATGTACCTTTGCCTTGATTTTTATATTCTTCAAAACGTTGCATTTCTGTCCTGCACTCCCCTCCTCCAGTCTTTTCTGACTGTGTTGGGGCAGAAGCCTCATTAATCAGCCATGTTAGAGACGAGTTAGAGACGGCCGAGGTGTTCGCTTGCCAAGCTTATGCTTCCTCCACACCTTTTTTTCTCTTTGGTGGTGATGAAGTGGGAAGGAATTCCTAAAACTGTATGTCTTCTCTTGACCTCAAAAAGGTAGACGAAGAGTTGAAAAATGCCTGTTAATTTTCTCTGGGCTAGTCCTGGAACGGCAATTGTAACAACCTCTAGGCCTACAGATGGAGTAATTTATGTAAAACGCTTGCGCTCTAAGTCCATGAGAACAAGCTCTGTGAGAAGAAGAGTGATGCACACGAGAGTTTGGGGTGTCCACACGTCAATGGAGTTAAGCCCACAGGAAAAGTGTACCCAAGAAGCCTATGGGCTATTTTCATGGAGCCATGGAGTCCACACGTTGTGCATAGGGACATGCTTAGCCTCTTCCAACCTCTCAGCCTTTCTGGCCAACTCAGCATGTGGAATAAGGCAGGAAAGAAGTGGAGTTTGGGGGCAGCATCCACATAGCTGGGAGAAATAGGTGTTCACGGTGTTCTTACTTTCTCCCATGCAGGAAACAAATGCAGACTGGGATGGGGGAGTCCTTAACAGTAGGCTTGCTTCCTGGAGTAGAGGTGACTTGAGTAAAGTTCTCTTACTGTCTTCAGTGTTAATTCTCAGATATCATGTACTAGAACGTTTCTGGACTCCCAGACTCCCACATAAGAACTCTCACCTGTGGGCGGTTGAAACTGATTCTTCTCTGGAGTGATAGAATATGCCTATGTTACCAACTTGCTATGACATTTCATTTTTATTAATATGAGCAATTGCATTACTTCATTAAATATTTATTTCATTCCCATTTTGAGACCATCTATTTGTTAATTGATAAATACATTCTCAAATCTAGAATTAGGCCAAGGACTGAAATATAACTTTAAGTGTCCAATTTACTCCTTTTTTTGCATCTGTCTACAACCATATATAGAGTTATATTGATACATATGAAATATATACATTAATATATAAATACTTATATGCTTCTTAGCTCTCTTATTTTTATTTTTTTAATTTATTTATTTATAGATATTTTTTATCAAATCTAGACCCATGCCCCCCATCCCCCAGCCCGCCAGAGCTCATGCATTCTGCCAAACATGCTTTTCATCTCTTTCTGTCTTTCTCAATATTCTCCATGTGGAAGTTGACTGTTTTGAGCAGAAGTTCACTGTTTCAGTCAGTTCTTTGATGCAGTCATTTCCGTTGTTGTTGTTGTTGTTGTTGTTATTGTTTCCAATATACATCATTCCCAACTGCTTTGGACAAAAGCTCAAGGGGCCATGCACAAGAAATACTTACAACTAGGTAATTGGCACTAGCATCCACAGATGAAGGATACCATTCGTCGTTTGTTATTCTGGGACTGTATTACTTCACTCAGCATGAGGTCCTCTAGCTCCAGCCATTTTCCTGCAAAGCTCATGATGTCGTCTTTCTTTACTGCTGCATAGAACTCCATTGTGTAGATGTACCACATTTTCTCTATCCACTCATCAGTTGAGGGGCATTTGGGTTGGTTCCAGCTCCTTGCTATTGTGAAGAGAGCTGAAATAAACATGCATGTAATCTCTGCAGTGGGGTGAATCTTGAGGGTACATGCTCAGAGTGGTATGTTGGTCGGGTGCAAGTTCACATAGTGGTGTAAGTTACATTCCCACCACAGTAGATGAGTGTTTCCCCTTTCCCCACAACCTCTCCAGCACTTGGGGGATCATTTGTTTTCTTGATCCTAGACAAGTCTATTAGAGTGTATTATAGAGATGATTCTTAAAGTGTTTGATTTGCATTTCCTTAATGATTAGGGATGTTGACACTTCTTAAGGTGTTTCTCAGCATCTCTAATTCTCACTTGTGAAGTCTCTGTTCAGCTCCTTGCTCCATCTATTGAGTGGGTCATTTGTTTTCTTTTCTTCTTTGTTTTTTGAGTAGTTTACATATTTCTGGAAATCAATGCTTTGTCAGATGTTTCTGCCGTGAAGTTTTCCTCCCACTCTGTGGGATTTCGTCTTCACCTTCCTTATTGTTTTCTTGATGTACAGAACTTTTGAGTTTAATGGTCCCATTTGTCAATTGTTAACCTTAAATCTTGCACGTGCTGTACTGTATTTAGGAAGTCTTCCTATTGCCTATGTCTGTTTAGTTTGCTGCCAACTTTTTTCCTCTATCGCCTTCAGAATTTGGGGTTTCACTTTGAGGTTTTGTCCATCTTGTAGTTGACTTTTGTACAGGGGGAGAGGTAGGGTTTATTTATTCTTTACAAGTGGTGATCCAGTTTGCCAAACACCACTTCTGAAGATGCTGTCTTTTCTCCATTGTGTCTCTTGCCCCCCCTGTCAAATATGAATGGTGAAATTGTATGTGCTCACGGTTTGGATCTTTGGTTTTGTTCCATTGGTCAACAGGTCTGTTTGTCCAAGTACCAGGCTGTTTTTATGACTATAGCCCTGTAGTATTATTTGAAGTCTGGTATAGATCCCCCTCCCGTATTGCTCTTTTTCAAGGTTGCTTTGGCTATTTAGGGTCTTTTGTTTTTCCAAATGAATTGTAAAGACGTTTTTTTTCCAACCTGTTGAAGAAACTCTTGGGATTTTGAATTGGGATTGCTTAAGTCTATACAAGAGTTTTGTGTATATGGAACATTTTTACAAGTTTATTTTCCCAATCCATGAGCATGGGAGTAGTTTTTCCATCTTCTGATGTCTTCTTCAATTTCTTTCTTAAAGGTTTAAAAATTTTTGTAGAGATTCTTTGGTGTCTTTGTCAGGTTTGTTCCTAGGTATATTTATTTTTTGAGGCTGAGTGGGAAGGTGCCCTTAATCCTTCTCCAGTTGCTTGTTGTTGTGTAAAAAGGCATTGATTTTGTAAATATTCCGTGCGTACTTTGGCTGTAAGGAAAGTAGTTAAGTTACCGTTAATTTGTAGGCTGCACGATTAACTTTTCTGGAGTTGGTTAGATTTTTAGCATCCCTTAAAGTAAAAAATCATATCATCACAAATAGGGTACAGACTTGAACTTCTTCTTTTCCATTTTAGTACCCTTTAATTCCTTTCTCTATCATTTCTGCTCTGAGCAAGTAGTTTTCAAAGCACTATTATTGAAGGGTACTGTGGTGACAGGTGGCAAGCCTTGTTGTGAGTTCCGACCTTTAAAGAGGACATGTCTTCTAGTCATTTCCCTATTTAGATCATTGACATTTGGCTGTGGGTTTTTCCTGTATATGGCATTTTTGATTACATTGAGAATGATCCCTCAATATCAATTTCCTACTAGGACTTAGCCATGGGAGGCGATGTGGATTTTGTTCAAAGGCTTTCTCGTATCAAAATTGAGATGAGGTTGGTTTTGTGCTTTCCATGTCTATTTATGTTTTGTATGATATTTATTGATTTTTTTCGTATGTTGAAACCATGCCTGCTCTCTGGTATGAATCCAAATTTGGTCATGATGGGATGATCTTCTTTATGTGGGTCTGTATGTGATTGTGCCAGCTATCCTGTTCTAGAATTTTGGCATCTGTTTTACATTAGGGAGATGGGTCTATAATTCTCACTTTGTAGTTGTACCTTTGCCTGGTTGTCGAGTAAACTAGAGTTTGATGCTGCTTCATTAGAATGAAATGGGAGAATTTCCATTCTTGATTGTCATCCTTCTAAACAGTTTCCATAATAATGGTTGTAAGTCTTTTTTAAATGTTTTATAGAATCTGCTGTGAAACCGCTATTGGCCTGGGTTTTTTTAGTTGGGAGGTTTCTTATTACATCTTCAATTTTTCCATGTATTGTGGGTTTGTTTAAGCGTTGATCTCTTCTTGTTGAGCTTGGTGAATTCCCAGCGATTTCAGATATTCATCCATTTCTCTTAAGGTTTTCAAATTGTTAAGTAGTATAGGGTTTTTGAGAGTTTCCCATATGATATTCTGGATCATTTCCTTATCTGTTTGCTTGTATTCTTTCATCATGGATTCTGTATGATTTTGGAGTGTTGCTCTTTCTGTTTTGGTTAACTGTGGCTATGAGGTCTGTCTATCTTGTTTATTCTTTCAAAACCAATTTTGGATTCATTGGATTTTCTTTTTGATTGTTTTCTTTGTTTCTATTTCATTATTTCTGACCTGATTTTTTGTTATTCCTTCCTGGTCTGCTTTGGTCATTAGGTTCATCTGTTGTTAGCCTCGTCAACGTGCTTTAGCTGTAGTGTTAGATCATTGCACTTGTCTTCTGTTTTCGTTTTTCTTACATGTTATGCACCAGGGCTATGAAACTGTCCCTCTAGGACTGCTTTTTAAGGTATTCCCATAGGTTTTTGTTGTGATGTATTGTAGTTGTCATTCAGTTCCGGAATGCTTTTATATTCTTTCTTCTATCTCTTCCTGACCATTCATTATTCCAAGAGTGTGTTGTTTAGTCGCCATGTGTTCTTGCAGACAGTAGGGTCTATTATCTTGGTATTGATGTTAGTTTTATTGCACTGTGGTCTGATTAAAATGCTAATGAAATTATATCAAATCTTTTAGTTTATTTGGAAGCTCTTTTCTGTTGTCCCAAGTATGTGGTCAGTTTTGAGAAGTTCATGGGGTGATGATAGAAAGTGTATTCTCTGATATCTAGACCCGTGTAAGATCCCCTATTTTTAAAATTTCGACGTAAGATTCTGAGTTCCATTTGTGTGTATCATATCATCAATTCAGATGTCTCTCTGTTTATCTTGTCCAGTTGGACCTAATCCATAAGGACTTCGCTGGTCGGCATTTGAAATTCCCTACACTGGGTGTACTGGGGTTAGCTCGTGTGATATTCTTGGTCCTGGGAATTAGTCTTTTATAAGTTTGGTGCTACCAATTTTGTGAATTGTTCTAGGAATCTATATATATTCATATATTGTGAAACTTCTTGGTGAATCTGTTCCTTGATAAAAACTGTAATGGGCCTTCTTTGTCCTTCTGATTTCTTTACTTTGAAGTTTATTTCGTCTTGTATAGTCTTCAAAATAGCAACACCTGCTTTTCCTTTTGGTACCATTTGCTTTGGAATATTTTTCCATCCTTCACTTTAAGGGGTGCCTGCACTTGAAGGTAAGATGTTATATTCTTGTAGACAGCATATTCGTGATTCTGTCCCTAATCTAATCTCCCAGTCTATGTCTTTGATGGGGAAGAAGTCCATTAATATTTTAAGTTTATGACTGATATGTTTGCGTTGTGCCTCTTTCATATCCATTTGAGGGGGATTTAGTTTCTACTTCTGCAGTTACTTTTATTGATTATCTCTTTCTAGGTGTGGGATTGCTCCTTTCTCGTCCTTTGAGTCCACTTCAAGTATCTCTAGTTGGGTTTCCAGACATGTATTCTTTGTCAGGAAGGTTTTTCTCTCTCCAACTATAATTGCATTTGCTGGGATAGTAACCTGGCATCTTATTTCCTTTAACACTGGGAATGCTTTGCTCCACGTTCTTCTTGCTTTCACAATTTGCATTGAGAAGTCAGTTGTATTCTGATAGGTTTCCCCTTATAGGTCACTTGTTGTCTTCTCTTGTGGCTTTAGGATTTTGTCTTTGTTTTGCAGATGGTCTAGCATGTTAACTATGATGTGGCATGAGAATTTCTTTTCTGATCTGTTCGTTTTGGAGTTCTAATTGCTTCTTGTATTTTGTATGGTTTGTCTTTTTAGTTTAGGGAAAGTTTCATCTATTATTCTGTTGAAGATCCTGATCAATACCAATTCTCTTGGGATTCTTCTCCTTCCTCTATTCCTATTGATGCGGAGGTTTGATTCTTTTCACAGTTCCCACATTTCTCGGTCTGGTCCACTTTGTGTAATTTAATTTTCATAATCTTCCTTGAGTTTTTGTTGTTCTGTGTTATCTTCCAGGTCTGATATTCTTTGTCTGCTTCCTCCATTTCTGCTCTTATTGAGGCTTTTTCCCATTCCATTTCTTGATTGGATGAAGTGTGTTGCATTTCCTTTTCATTTCCTCTATTCTGATGTTCTTAGGTATTTCTTAACTTATTTTCTGAGCTTCTCGATCTCTTCGTGTAGCTCTTTGCTTTGCTGGTTGGTTCCTTATCTTTTTCAGCATGGATCTTTTCAGTGTTCTACTTCCTTCTGGAGTTTTCTTTCCCTCCTAGAGTCCTTCTTTAGTTCTTCATTATCTTTTCTCAGTTCTTTGATTTGCTCTTTATAATCTTGTAGTTCTTAATATATCCCAATTTGTGTTTCTGATATCTTGTCCTGGGGCATTCCCCAGAGGTCCCCTGTAGGAATCTTCCATAGGGTGGTTAGAGCTTGGTGTAGATATCCTGCCCCTTTCCCCTGTTGTCCCTTCTTTGTTTCCCTGGCATATGGCTTCTCCTTGTCTGTTTTCCAATGTAAGTCCTAAATATCTCATCACTGTGTTGAAGGCTTGCTTTGCTTCCCCTTCAGATGCCTTAGTAGTCCCAGTTGGCGGGGGTTGGGGAAGGTGGCTGCTCTTTAGCGCACCGCGGTACCTGTGTTCAGCGGGTCTCAGTAGATCTCAGAACCAGACTCTCCATTTTTAACAGTTTCTTTTGAGCCTTATTGATGGCTGATTTTCTGGCATATAATCCAGCTAATAGTGATAAGTTTAGGAACATTACATAATTCAAAACATAATCATATGTCCAGTAGTTTAAGGAACCTAAAGTCATACAATTAGAAAACAGCTACAGTGTTGCTTTCTGATACACAGAAATATAACCATAACATTGCTCTCCTTTCTTCTGAAAATATCTTTCTTCCTTTCCTTGAATGTTACCATCTTTTTGTTTGTCTATGCGCATCTCCTGTTTTTTTTTCCTTTCTTAGCTTAAGTGATAATCCATGAGTACAAGCATCCTTCGTGCAAAACCAATCTACAGGCTGTTGTGTCCAAACCCCCACAGCCCCACCATCCAGTGGGGGGTGACATGTTGTTTGTTCAATCAAGTTGATCAAATGAGTGTCCAGACTACATCGCTGTAGTTTCACCATTCACCCCAATCATAGCCTTTACATTCTACCACGCCCCCTCTTCCGCAGGTTGTTCCCTAGGCTTAGAAAAGGGGCACAGGTGGATGAGAAGTAAAACAGTCCACTCTCTCTGGAGCTGTTGACTTGGACTCTGGTCAATTCTCTTTTAAGATCAAGTTCAAAGATCATATCTTCTGTGAAACATTCCACGCTCTCTTCCCTGTGGCAAAGTTATTCATTCTTTTATATCTACTCCCTATAATACTTACTAATTTATATTGTAGCACAGGATGTACTTTTCATTTTTCTTGTTCTTTCGTCCTCATCTTTATGCCACGATAGGAGTCATTAAATGTTGACTATGTGTGTATTCTAGTTGGTGTAACTTTTTATACTGTTTTTTTTCATATGGTTATTATATAAATAATTCTGTCTGTGTTTGAACTAAGTATTAGTACTTAGAAAAACCAGGATAAAGAGACCTGGTGGTTTTGCCTCCTACGCAAAGGTCCTTAAAGAAGCACAAGAACTTCCCTAAAGGAGCACAGCAGAAGTTTTGAGGATAGTCATAACTTTCACCCTCCCCAGCTCTGAAGAGTGACTCACTCTTGTGGCTTCTGGACCTCAGAACACACTCATTTGGAGTGTCGAAGACATGATCTCCACTATAGTTTACCTTTCTCTAATATACAGTTGATAACTCCACTAAACATTTAAACTCTTTGAAATTCATTGTTTTTCTGTCTTAAATACACTGTATCCTGTATCATACAATACCTTCCCCATAAAAAAATATTGACTAGCCAGGCATAGTGATGCAAACCTTTAATCTCAGCACTTGGGAAGCAGAGACAGGCAGACCTCTCCAAGAACAAGGTCAGTCTGTCTACATAGTGAGTTGCAGGCAGCTGAGGCAACAGGGAGACCCTTTCTCAAAAAAATGTTAACTAATATCTACTGATAAAATACATCAATTTCAGTTTTAAAGTTATTTACTTAGATGCTGAACTATCTACTAAGATAAAAAGAAGCAAAAGACCATCTTTATCATCTTCTGAGAACTTAAAACACAGTGGAAGAAATATAGATACATAGAAGCAATTATACAAAATGGGATGAAATAATTCCTACCAAAATCATAAGGAAATACATTTAAAATGAGCAGATCTATGCTGGGTTTTCCAGAGTGTAAGCATAGGTTGATGCTAATTGCAAAAATGAAAAAAAAAAATTCATTCCTTCTATCTCCTGCTGTTAACTCAAGATTTTCACTACTCTTCCTTTCAGTTACTCCCATCTAGTACCTAGAAAAGGCTTCTCTGACAGACCTTGTCTCTGATAACAAATAATCCCACACCAGGTCTAAGCAAAATCTATGAAGTCAGGAGAAAGATGCATGTGCGTACACATATGAAGATGAGTTCCCAGCTCACGATTAATAGACCAGTCTTTCTTCTGCCTCTCAGATATCCTTATAAGTTTGAAATCAGTATAAAACATGATGTAGATCACATGGGGCATGAACACAGGTGACCAAACCCACAAAACAGCTGAGACTGGAGCCTGCAGCCACACTTAAAGTCTGTGTAATGGAGAAGGCAGGGGCAGGAAAGGGGAGAGCAGTGGAGGCAGCAGCGACAGCAGCGACAGCAGCGCTGCACACCCACAGCCATTTTCTGAGTTTGAGTGAATAATAAACATTTTCAAGACAACTTTACATTATTTAAATGTGTCCATTTTGTGCCATGTTCTCGAGCACTCATCTTCCATGAGAGATTTAAGGACTGTCAGAATTAAGTACTTTCGTTGTGTTTGCCAAACTAGGCATGATTTTTATATGCAAACATGTATTGATTCCCTCAAAATCAATTCTTGTTTTGTGAAGAGCTTCATTTCCGTTTTACCTTCACTGACATAATTCCATATCTTCTCCAGAAGCTCCTTAAAACACTGCAACAACAGACTTGTGCCATTCCATACGCTTCATATAAAAGTTACATATAAGAGGTTCATAAATTCCAAGAAAAATTAGGGTTTAGGACTCCATAAAGAACATTTGCCTGTGTTTTCTTTTCCATCATATGTCATGTAACGCATATGAAGTATATAATATGTGTAGAAAAGTATATATATATACATATATATATATATATATATATATATATATATGCTATGTAAGTAAAAAGATGTATAAGTGGGAAGAGGAAGGAATCTAAAGGGAGAGGAGAATAAGATGGGAAAATAAGACAGGAAAAAGATAAATACTGGATGTTGTCTATCATGTATTGAGCTTATATTGAAATACATATAATATACATATATAACGTGAAAGTACCATGGGAACTGCTTATAATGAGGAAAGGAACCAGTGAATTTGGAAGATGAACAAGACATGGACATGGAGGAAGGAGATGAATAAGGTACACTATAAATAGTGAAAATTTCATGAAGAAATTATTTTATTTTATTTTATTTTATTTTATTTTATTTTTTTTGGTCTTTTTGAGACAGGGTCTCCCTGTAGCCCCAGCTGTCCTGGAACTCACTCTGTAGACCAGGCTGGCCTTGAGCTCACAAAGATCTGCCTGCCTCTGCCTCCCAAGTGCTAGGATTAAAGGCGCGGGCCACCATGCCTGGCTGAAATCCTCTATTTTAAATGCTAAATAAAAGTCATTTAACAGACTCATTCAATGCTCTAAAAATTAAGTAACATTTATTTATATAAACAGAAGTGGTTTTCAACAAAAGAAGACAATTACATGAAAGCAAATACATATTTCAGTAAAAAGGTATAACTTTCAGTAACATTACATGTAATTTTGACCTTCAACTCTTTGGGATGACGGGATATTTTTCTATTGCTGAAATTAGCACTTAATTACTCTTAAATGCCTTAAAAAGATCAGAAAAGTTTGAAATAATTCATTTGGATTGCTTGCTCATGGATTTGAAGGATTAATAATGTGAAAATGGCCATTCCACCAAAAGCAATCTACAGATTCAGCACAATCCCCATCAAACTGTTATCACAATTCTTCACAGAGACTGAAAAATACTCTCAAATTTCATATGGAAAAACATAAACAGTCGGCTCGTTAGTCTAGGGGTATGATTCTCACTTCAGAAACACATAAATGCAAAATAATCAAATAATCCTGAACAAGAGAAGACTAGAGTTATCACCATATTTGATTTCCATTATATTGCAGAGCAATAGTAACAAAACCAGCTTGATACTGGCATAAAATCACCCATGTTGATCAAGGAAATAGAACTGATAGCTGAGATTTAAGTCCATCTACTTTTAGCTACCTGATTTTTGACAAAGAGGCCCAAAATATCCACTCGGGGGGAAAGACAGCATGTTCAACAAATGGCACTGGCCAAACTGGATAGCTGCATGCAGAAGAATGAAATTTGAACTTTCTCTCCAGTCTGTATAAAAGTCAACTCCAGAGATTAAGGAACCCCAACTACATCCCACTACCCTGAATCTGATAGAGGAGAGACTAAGGAATACATTGAAACTTACAGGCACTGGAAAGGACTTAATCAACAGCACTCTTATAGTCCAGTCCTTACTACCAACAATTGCCTGTTGAAACCTCATAAAACTAAGAAACTTCTGTACAGCAAAGAACAGCATCATTCGAGTGAAGAAACAGCCTTCAGAATGGGAAAAAAATCTTTAACACCTAGAATTCTGACAGGGGGTTGGTGTCTAAAATACCTAAAAACCTAGATAACTAGGCATCAAGAAAACAGACAGCCCAATAAAATATTGAGGCAAAGAAATAGAGTTCTCAAAAATGAAATGGAAATAGCTGAGAAATATTTTTAAAAGTTCAACATCTTTAGCCATCAGGAAAATGTAAGTTAAAAGTACTCTGAGATTTCATCTTACCTAGTCAGAATGCCTAGGATCCCAAAACCAAGTAATGACAAATGGTGGCAAGGATGTGGGGAAAGGGAGCACATATTCGTTACTGGTGGCAGTGCACATTGGTACGGCCCTTATGGAAATTAGTGTGAAGCTTCTTCAAAAAGCTAGAAATAGATCTACCACATGACCCAGCCATACTGTTCTTGGGCAAATACCCAATGGACCCTATATTCTACAACAAAGATACCTGTCCATTCATGTTCATTGTTGCTAGATTCACAGTAGCCAAGAAATAGAAACCACCTAGATATGTATCAACTTATGACTGGATAATGAAAGTATGGTACATTTATACTATGGAATATTGTTCAGTGGTTAAGAAAAATGAAATTCACAGGTAAAATGGGTAGAAGTGGAAACATTCTGGGTGAGGTAATTCAGACAAGGCTCATATGTTCTGTCATAAGTGGATGCCAGCTCTGAATCTTGAGATATGCACGGTTCATTTGTAAAATCCATAGAGATCAGAAAACTAGTGAAGGGTCATGAAAGGAAGGCTTCATGGGTGGGGAGATAGAATGCACTGACATAAAGGGCAACAGGGAAGTACTGGAGGAGGAAGGGTGGGGAATGTGAGGGCATGGGAGGAATAACTAGCACTAAAGGCATTTTGAAAAAGCCATTTAGAAACCTACCACTATAGAAGCTTCTTAAATTATATGCATCCACATTATTAAAAGAGTATAAATAGAGTTAACCTACAATAGGAGAACGTGTTCCTACCAGGCTAGCAAATAAAATCCAATGCTAGGAATAGGATCCTTTTTTTGGAGGCATTGACCAGTCTGATGCAGCTATGAACTTGTGAGCCACAATAACCAATGCCCTTGCAGAATATGCCCCTAGCACAACAGTGGCAGGAATGTTATAGAAGTAACCAGGTACTTTCTGGGTGGACTTAAGATTCCTTCATGAGCCAGGCATGGTGGTGCATGCCTTTAATCCTAGCACTCAGGCGAATCTCTGTGAGTTCAAGGCCAGCCTGGCATACAGAGCGAGCTCCAGGCCAGCTGTGACTAAAGAGAGACCCTGTCTCAAAAAAAGATCAAAAAAAAAAAAAAAGGAGATTCTTCATAAGATGGAGACCATATAGTCAGGTTACAGACCTTAGGGAAGAACAGACTACTGTTATTCTACTAAACAGACATAATAAGCTGATTCCTAATGACTTATCACTGTACACATAAAATGGTCCAGCTCTCAATTCTCACCAGAGAAGCTTCTTCTTCCAGCAGACACTGATTAGCATGGAGACCTACAACTGTTCACCAAGCAAAGAATAAGAGAGTGCCACATGTTCCGTCCTAAACAGATCATCTATACCATACTTCTACTCACAAGGCTCAGGGACCATCATTTAACAGGGGGGTGGGGGAGGCAGAAAGATTTAAGAGTCAGAGGCAGCAGATGATGACAATGAAATAGTGTTTTCTGGACACAACAGGGCAATTGATTATAAACTCACAGAGGTTGGGACCACATGCGAAAGACCTGCAGAAGCTGTCTCAATATGCAGTAAGACAAAATCACAGCTTGGGGGAGGAGAGTAAGCATGAAGTCCTAGCCAAAGATCTGTTTGGCATTGATAATTGCTGAGAGGGGGAGAGTCCATTTTAATTAAGTGTGTGATACTGGTTATGTTGACCATGCTCTAGGGAATGGACCCATACCCAAGAGTATTTGGGGGACACAAATTATACTTGATAAGCCTAAAAAAATAATAGAGGACATGAAATGAGTGGGTAGGGAGGTGGGGTAGATCTGAGAGGAGATAGGGGTGACTCTGCCAGTAAAAGATCAAAATACATTGTGTGAACTCAAAGAATCAAAACAAATACTATTTAAGAGAAAAAAAGCATTGGTGTTTTTTCTACATCTTTATTTATCTGAGAATTTCATAGTTCAGCATGTACATTATGTCCCCCATCCCTCCAGCTCTTCTCACATATCCCCACTCCCTATTTAATTCATGACCTCTTCTTCTTTAATTATTATTGTTACATATATGTCATATATATGACATGCTGGATCTATTTAGCATTGCTTGCATGTACATGTATTTAGGAATGACACTTGAGATTAGATAAGCTATTGGGGAGTTAACCCTACAGAAGACTAATTATTCCTCTTTTAGCAGCCACTGATGGATTGATTTCATGAGTGCAGCTTCCCTGCCATGTCTAGAAGACCAGGTTTCCTGGTCTCCTCACTCTTACAATCAAGAAGTAGCGGTATTTAATAGCTATTGATAACTATTTTGGTTTTAAAGGTATTTTTTTCTTTTTCTTTCTTGATTACTTTTTTGAGTAATGTAAGTTCAGGAATCAGTACAGATTTCCTTGCATCTTTTGTACTTGATAATGAAATATTGTAATCAGGCTTTTTAAAATATTTACAGACAAATGTATCTTCACCCCTCATTAAAGAAGCCTCTTTTTTCAACAGATGGATACTATTATAATAGGGTTACAGAACCAACCAGTCACACACAGAGAATAAGTGTCTCTGAGACCTTTAACCCTAAATGACACATCTACAATTGCGACTTCTACACATAGGATGAATTCACCTCTCAACTCCCACCAAAGAAATTTCCCAGTATAGCAGCTGATGATTAACACAGAAACACACAATTGGCCAATGTTCAGAGAACAGGAGGCCTCAGAGTGTTTATCCCTGAATAGGACAGCTATTTCAAACTTTGGCCACCCAAAGGTCAGGGATCATTACTAAAGGAGAGGTGAAAAGATTGTAAGAGCCAGAGGGGGCGTATGATTACAAGGAGACAGAGTCTTCAAGATAGCTGGTCAGTTACCCATGTGAACTCACACCAATACTGACAACATGCACAAGTCCTATGCAAACTCAAACCAGACAAAGACCAACATAGACCTCAGGAAATAGTTAATAAATCCCAACACAACATAAGGAAGTTTAAACTGATGGCTGCCAGGAAGGGGGATGCCAGTGTCTTACAGAGATGGGATTCTTGGTGGGCCCAGTGGATGGACCACACTAAAGGACTTTGGGGGACACAAATCAGACTCTATAGGCCATGTTATATATGTGTTGTATTATATATGTAATATATTACATATGTATATATTATATATATATATATATGAATGAATTAAATTGGGCAGAGCAGTAAGGGGAGATATGGATAGGAGAAAAATCACAAAAATCCAATAAAAAATAAAATATTTTAATAAAAATTATAATTTTAAAATTATAAATCTTATACATTTCTATATTTTATACAAGCAGGAACACAGAAAGCAAATGGTAGAATTCCAGTCTACATTTCAAGGCCTAAAAAGTAGGACAAATCTTCTCCAAGATCAGAAGACAGATGTCCCGGCTCAGATAGGCAAGCAATAAGGAAGTGAGTCTGAGTCTTCTTTTCCTTCACATCTTGTTCTTTAGGTCTCAGTGCATCGAACAGTGGTCACTCACATTAATAAGGGCACTTTGTTTTACCAAGTTCATCAATTCAAATGTCCATCTTGTCTGAAACACCCTTAAAAGCATAACTGAAAAAAAAATTTAATATAGGTACCCCATGGTCCAGTCAAGTTAACTCATAAAATTAACCATTATATATGTTTAAAAGAACACTCTCCATGCTGTCTTTATTCTCATTCAAGATGGAAAAAAATATTATCTAAAGCTTTCTACATAAAGTTTCTTTTTTCTTTTCCTCTCATATAATCTTAAATACATTCATGATTCATATGAAAATCTTTTTAAGAGAACATTATCCCTACTCTTTATTTGGACTGAAAAACAAGACCCAACTTCTGGGTTTTTTTGTTTGTTTTGTTCTGTTTATGTCTTTTCGAGACAGGGTCTCCCTGTAGCCCTGGCTGTCCTGGAACTCACTCTGTAGACCAGGCTGGCCTTGAACTCACAAAGATCCACCTGCCTCTGCCTCCTGAGTGCTAGGATTAAAGGCATGTGCCACCACTCCCAGCCCAACTTCTGTTTTTATATGAGGCAAGGAAACAATTACTTAAACTCCTTCACAGAGAAACTGAATTTCCATCTCAGAGTTCATCTGCTTCCTGCTCTTTAAAAAAATAACTAAATATAAAAGACCTCAGTAAGAAAGTCACTGATAACATTTTACACAATGTTTTTGCTACAGACCTTAGAGAAGAGTAAACTTACCATCTTGATACTAACGCTCCATGAGAGCTGATACTCCTTTTTTTTAATTAATTAATTTATTTTTATTTTTTTAACAAATCTAGACCCGTGTTCCCGCCCATTCCCCCACTCCGCCAGAGCTCATGCATTCTGCCAAACATGCTTTTCATCTCTTTCTGTCTTTCTCAATATTCTCCATGTGGAAGTTGACTGTTTTGAGCAGAAGTTCAGTTTCAGTCAGTTCTTCGATGCAGTCCTTTCTGTTGTTGTTGTTTCCAATATGCATCACTCCCAACTGCTTTGGACAAAAGCTCAAGGGGCCATGCACAAGAAATACTTACAACTAGGTAATTGGCACTAGGATCCACAGATGAGGGCTACCATTCGTCATTTGTTTTTCTGGGACTGTGTTACTTCACTCAGCATGATGTCCTCTAGCTCCATCCATTTTCCTGCAAAGCTCATGATGTCATCTTTCTTTACTACTGCATAGAACTCCATTGTGTAGATGTACCACATTTTCTCTATCCACTCATCAGTTGAGGGGCATTTGAGTTGGTTCCAGCTCCTTGCTATTGTGAAGAGAGCTGAAATAAACATGGCCGTGCGTGTATCTCTGCGGTGGGGTGAGTCTTGAGGGTACATGCCCAGGAGTGGTATGGCTGGGTCGGGTGGCAAGTTCATTCCAAGTCTTCCAAGGGTTCTCCACACTGCTTTCCATAGTGGCTGTACGAGTTTACATTCCCACCAGCAGTGGATGGATACTCCTTTTAGTTCTCCATGTTAATGACTCCTGGAGTAGAATCCAGGTTTAATTCAAAACTTCATTTAACTAGAGAAATTTCAGACTCACAATGCCACAAAATATTGGATAGCCCCTTTGGTCATAAATAGAACCTCTAAACTACGAAACCAAAAAGAAAAAGCTAAAGGACCTGTCAGTGTCAGTAGGTCAGGTATATTTGCTCTCTTAAATTTCAATATCAAAAAGCATATTAAGAGCAAACTGGGACTGGAGAATGAGTCATCAGTTAAGAGCACTGGCTGCTCTTGCAGAGGACCCAAGTTTGAGTCCCAGTACCCACATAACAGCTAACAATAGTGCATATCTCCAGTTCCAGGAGATCCAACACCCCTTTCTGACCTCCATGGACATTGCATGACACAGGTGCACTTTAAATGCATGTAGGCCATACACTCATACACATAAAGTAAAAATAATAAATAAAACATTTGTTTAAAAAAGAATGGAGCGTGGGCTTTACACTGTCTTACATTTCCTATGATATTGAGGATAGTATACACAGATGAACACACACTGTGTTTTGACTTCACCCACCATGAGCATGTGAAATCGAAATAATAAAAAACACTTTTGCTTTAGCAACCTGTGTGTATCATATTACGACAAGAAATGAGATACTGTGTAGGAAGCTTTCTTTTTACGCCAAACAGGACCACATGGCCCTGCTAAGCAGAAGGGGAACACAGTGCCCACTTTGCAGACACTGTGGGGAACTGAACCCTTGGCACAGAGGTCAGCCAGCTATTTCCTGTAGCCCAACCTGGGTGGTACTTCCAACTCAGGCCCTAAGCCTGGACCCACGAGACACGTGTTCCACTCTTGGCCATGACTTTCCACCTGCCCAGAGACTGCTGAACCCTGGACAGGAATTTCAGGCTGATGGCCGTAGGCCTATCTTCAGCCTGTGTCCACTCACAATACCAGCTACCTAGATTGGTGGTCTGCAAGGGGACTTCTTTCCAACCCACTGGCCACCCGAACGAAATGCAGGCCTACCTTGGCCTGTATGTGCACAATAATTAATAAAAAAGAAAAATGGTCGGGAATTCTGTGATGATGTTACTATGAAATTCAAATTTATTCCTTGATACAGCCTGCTTTTATAAACTAAATGATGTCAGTTCCCAGAGCCAATCATAGGCCCCCCCAACTCTGTGCCACTGCACACCATTGCCCCACCCAGCATCACCCAGCTAGGCCACTTTGTTTGCTCCTTCTTGGGGCGGGGTCAGACCCTCTGCCAGGCAGTGCCCTGAGGCATGCTAGCTGAAAACTAGCCTGCAATTCAAACTGGATCTTCCTACAATACTGAGTCTGATTTTCTACATATTCTGTTTCAAATCACCTTTGTGATGTATTTATCAGTATTGATCAGATGCTGCTAGAGTGACATTGTCTGACCTGCCTAAACCCATCAATAGCTAGGCTGTTGATGACTGAGTCCCAAGATGCTTTAGCTTCTCACCCTAAATATGACTATTATTCATAAGGGTTATTTACTAAAAGATCAATAATCATGTGCATATTACATTTGCATTATTGCTATTGTTAGTGGTGCCCTTTCTTTGGCACAGATTACACTCTTCTGCATAGGCTGCTGTTGATGATAAACACTTCATTAGCAATACTTTAGATGTGTGCACAGGATGCCACATCCCAGGAGCCCATGTGTGAAGGGATCCTCTTTAGTGTTAGGAGAAGTTCAGATTCCCTAGAGTTTTTATTGCATTTCTATTCTGGGTGCCACAAACTCTAACATTAAATATGTTTTCCCCAGTTAAAAACTGCTTTGTGGAGATGGCATGTCTTAATTGTTCCCAGGATAATGTCTAATGCAACTGCCACGACGAGTTTGCAGTTGAACCAAGAGGCAAGTTGTAGCCTAGCTTCAGCAGATTCTGAAGCACTAATGAAACACACTGTACAGAAAAGGGAAAAAAATACTTATCAAGGGAAGAAAAATAAGATTCCAGAAGAGTCTTCTATTATTTTAGGGTTTATGGAGCAAAAGTAGACAGAAACTGTATTTTACTAGTTCCATCTCAAGCTCTTCTCTTCTATACATAATATATTTAGGTTCAAGAATAGAGAAATATTGGTGCCAAATTTTTCAAAGCAACTAATTTGTGCTTAAAAATTATGCAAAGGAAGATAAAAATCAGCTAGTTGCCCTTACAAATCAGGCAGTTGTGCATGTAAAACAGGTAATGGCACATTTCGCACCAGCAATTACCTTTCTTGCACCTGTGAGTGCCTGTTTTGCATATGTAAGGAGGTCCCCATTTATTGCATTTAATGCTGCCACCTCAGCGTCTTTAGATAAACTTTATGATTTTACTAAATGTCACTTCAAAACAAAAAGGGGGGGGCATCTAGTGGGCTTATGTCTATATGTACATGTGTGAGTCTGTGTGTGTGTTTTCCAAATAACTGGAAAATTGATGCTAACTTCATTTGATTTTAACTACTCTACATTGAGGGGCTGTGTTCAGTGATATAAAATATTTCATTTTGGTTTTATGACATAAATGCCTAAATGTCCTGCTGCCAAGATGTATCAATCAAATCAAAGGTTCCAATTTAATATTATGCAGGTGTCAGGATGCGAGAGGAAATGATACTTCGGTTCACAGTCAACCAATATAGAATGCCTTCACAGTCAATAGCAGGCTCCTGCAGGCACCTCATGGAGACCCATTACTTCAGGGCTCATAAAGTAGAATGCAGCACTTCTGACAAATCTCAGAATCTCCCTTTATCTGTGTATATATTTCTTCAAATTATCACTTGCTTGAGAAAGAAAAAATACCCAGTTCACAAGATCACTTTAAATAGCCATTAGGAACAATTAAAATCCATGGAGTTCAAAGACCTTCACAGCTTGTTGATACACTGAAGCAAGCCCCTGAATCTGTTTTCATAGTCTCACCTTCTACAGTAGCTAGTCACGCTGAAGCTATCAAACTGAGCGCTTGAGCACTTCTTCTGGCCTGTTGTTCATCAATAAATATCCACGAGGGTGTATGAGACATGATCAGCCCAGCAGACCACACCAGCAGGCACCTGTCTACGAAGCAAAAGTTCAAGCAAATGCACGCAGTTGAATTTCACTACTTGCCACTCTTGTGGAAAATAGCATAGGCATACTATCTTCAACCTTGTAAGAAAAGTTCATAGTTCTGAGTAGATTTCAGATATGAGCAAGGCTATTTCAAAATCAGAGAATGGAAAGTCATACTTTTCTCTTGAGAGTCTAGAAAGAGAACCCAGAAGTTATGTCATTATTAGTTAATGGTATGGAAACACTTGGCCTTCCTATGAGGACAAATTTCTCTACAGGTTCATGGACACACATTAGATATGGTGAGGAAGACCACCATAATTCTGTGGAGTAGAATCTAACTGTGCGAAGGTGTGAACAGCCAAGGGGAAGGAAAAGGGAAGCTCTTTGGTTTCTCTTCCCATAGCTCTTAGGCCAAGAGAAAAGAATCAGTCATGGTTTGCCTTGCCATTCAAAGCAATAATAATTTTCCACATGTAGAGGTTACTGTTCTAAAACAGGTCAGCAAAGTCTTTCTGTAAAGGGCCATCTGGTCAGTGGTATGTTAGGCTTTGCAGGCCATGCAGTATCTCTTGCAACAGGGCAACTTGCCACTATGGAAAAGAACAATAACCATACAGAGCACAGAAGTGAAATGTGTGCATGGGTCTACCTTGTTTGATGCAATTTATTTCCAAGAACAGGCAATGGGCCAAATTTGGCTCATAGACAGTGGTCGTTGATATTTACTTTAAGTAAAAAATAAAACAAAAATATTTATATATTTTGGCAAAAGCAATGCGTATCAAGTAACAGGAAATGTTGGTGTGTCTCAACACTCATAGCTCCCTTCCAAGCTATCTTTCCAGCCCTCAACTTAAAAACATCTCGTATAGAATTGACTCTAATTGATCTTTGGTACTCTTTACATCCTGAGTTTTAAAAGCCAAAATAGCAGGATGAACGCGCTTCCTTAAATTTTGTACTTTGAGATTTCTCAGTCCATTAGTTTCCCTTTCTTCAGACACTCCTATCTTTGAACTCCTACCTTGACAGAGCATGTGAACTGTCACCATGTCCTCCAGCAGATGGTCTGGCACATGGTAGAGACTGCATAATTACCCATCCTACCCATGAGTTCTGTCTCCCACACCCACAAAGCACACCTAGTAATATATTCCAAGGACTTACACTACTTCCCTGCCTAAAATCTCATCTTCATCCTAGAGCTTTCATAAATTCAAATCAATGAATGGGAAAATGAAATAGCTCTGTAAACTCCTACTCAAAAATGACCCCCTTCTTTCTGCTAGATGCCCTTGTTCAGATCAAGTCATTTTCAGGGCATCCCTCAGGAAGGAACCAGTGCTCTGCCAGCCCTCAGCAACAGCAGTGATGTCTAAACCTCTCCTATGGAAAGACACAATGAATGACAGAGAACAATAAAATGAGCTAGGAAATCTAGAGGAGCACAAGGGAATTGAGTGGGTTTTGTGGCCGCTGCCACAGACCACATTCTTTCTTCTCGTATCTGGAATGTGGTTAGTGCCTCCCAGTGGAACTTCCACGTCTTCTCAGCCCCCCCATTTAAAGCCCTGCACTTCGACAATACTGCAGAAAATTTCTCTGTCTGGTCCATCTAAAATTTCTCTGTCTGTACACAGACTAAAAGAAAAATCTTCCATATCCAAGTCCCATCTCTACACCTACCACACACAAGAACAGAAACAAGACAAACAATCAGATGAGTGGTTTACACAGCAGAAATTTATGTCTTACAGTTCTGGAGACTACAGTCCAAGATCAAGGCATTAAATGACTCCGTTCCTGGATGAAGGCCCTCTTCCTGGCTTACAGATAAGCCACTTTCTCTCACCTTCCAAGATTTTCTCCATCACTACACTCTTCCTGATGTCTCTCTGTGTGTCCAAATCTTCCTCTTCTTATAAGGGAACCAACCAGTCCTATTGGATTAGGGCTTGCCTAACTCATTTTAACCTAATTACCTCTTTAACAAACACTGCCAAATACTGCCACAGTCTAAGGTAAAAGAATATGAAGTTGGGAGGAATGAGACACAACTTAGCCCATAACAAGTGTGAGCAGCAGCTACTGGTCTGAATGCCTTCTTCCTTTGCTGTGGAAAAAGGTCCTTGGTGACACATCATTCTATTCAAAAGCCACATAATAAAGGTTCATTTTTCCTTTCAGCAGGCCAAGAGGTGTTCCTTGATATCTGCAGAGCTTTCCAGCTAACTTCCCACTTTTAGAAGATATTGTCACAGTGATCGTGGGATTTTTTTTTTCAAATAGTGAAAAGATTATAAAAATAGTTTAATTCTATTGGAAACCTACTTCCTCTGAAAATATTCTAGGTTTGTAATCTATTACAACTCTTGAATATGGCTGTCACTCCTGAGGTGAACTTGGTTATATGGGAAAGGTGATAACATTTTTATAGATGTAGCTGTGATACCTATTCAGTTAATCAAAAGAGAGGTTGCCCTGGGAGGCCTGAGCAAGGATTATACACTACACACTCAGCCTTGCTACTGGCCCTGAAGAAGCAAGAGGCTCTGAGAACAACGGATGCCAGGGCATGATTGCTAAAACAATATATAAGGTCAGAACACAACTCAGATGAAACCACAGCCCCGCCTAATAATAGACTACAGCTTTGTGAGACATTGTATAAATAACCAGCTAAGCCATCTCCAAACAACTGACCCAAAGTATCCAGGTTTTCTTCACAGCTTAATTAAGATATAATTTATAAAGTAATTAATACATATAGTTTATAGATAGACAAAGCACCCCGAACAATAAAAAACGCTTGCTAGACATATCACCATCCCTGATTTCAAATTATACTACAGAGCTATAGTAATAAAACAGCTTAGTACTGCCACAAAAGGAGACACATGGATGAATATAATAGACTAGAGGACATAGATATAAGACCATGCTCCTAAAAATCACACAAGTTTTGACAAAGATGCCAAAAATATACATTGGAGCAAAGACAGCATCTTCAACAAATGGTGGTGGTGAAACTTAATAGCTATTAATAGAAGGATGAAACTAGATCTTTACCTCCCACACTGCACAAAATTCAATTCCAAATGGACGAATAATGTCAGCATAAGACCCAGTACCCCAAAACTGCTACAGGAAAAATAGGGAGTATATTTCCCCTTATAAATACAGGTAAGGATTCTCTGAATAGAACTCTGATACTGGAAGAAAAAAGACCAACAATCAACACAGGGAGTCTTTTGAAACTAAAAGGCTTCTGCACAGCAAAAGATAACAGCATTCAGGTGAAGAGGCAGTCCACAGAATGGGAAAGATATTTTTGTCAACTGTACAGCTGACAGAGGGTTGCTATGTAGAACATACAAAGAATTCACAAACTAAACACCAAGAAAACAACCCATTTTTTTTAAAAAATGGGATATGGATTGGAACAGAGAGTTGTCAAAAGAAAAAAATTTTTTTTTAATTTTTTTTTATTTATTTCTGTATGTGTATGAATGTACTGTCTGCATGCAAGTTTGTGCACCCGTGTCGTGCAATGCCGCGGAAGTCAGAAGAGGGTCTCAGATTCCCCTGGAGCTGGAGTTCTCCTGGAATTGGAGTTTCAGACGGTTCTCGGCCGCCATGTGGGTGCTGGGGATCGAACCCGGGTCCTCTGTAAGAGCAGCCGGTGCTCTTAACCGCTAGGCCATCTCTCCAGCCCAGAAAAAATATTTTTAAAAATGTTCAACATTCTTAGCCCTCGGGGAAATGCAAATTAAAACTACTATGAGATTTCATCTTATCCCATTCAGAATGGCCAAGATCAAGAAAATAGAAGACAACAAATACTGGCAAGGGTATAGGGAAAAGGGAACACTTATTCACTGCTGGTGGGGGTGCAAACTGGTGCAACCACTGTGGAAACCAATGTGAGGGTTCCTCAAAAAGCTAGGAATAGCTATTTTATAATCTAGCATGTGATCCACCTATACTACTCAGGGCATATCCTTAAGGACTCTCTATCCTGCTACAGAGATACCTGCTCATAAGCTTCCTGGCTGCCCTATTCATGAGAAGAAATTGAAACAACACACAATTCAGGTACATATACATGATATAGGGTATTCAGCTGTAAAGAAAAATAAAATTATGTGATTTGCAAATAGATGAATGTAACTGGTAGAACATCAGGCTGAGTAAGGTAACTGAAACCCAGAAAGACAAACACTGGCATGTTCATCCTAGCTTGTAATCTTTAGATGTGTGTGTGTTTCATCTGGAATACCTGTACAAGTCGGAAAATTAGAAAGTGGCCATGATGGAGCATGTGAGGGGGATAGTAGAATACAAGTTCTATGAGAGGAGAAAGGAGAATAATTGGGGAAGCAGAGGTTTAAATGGGAAGGGAGATGAGAAATAGAGCAGAGAAGAGAGTGGGAAAGGAGGATTAAATATTGTGGGAAAAGCCACATGGAAACCCAATTTGTTGTAAGCTTCATATATGTGTATACATATGTGTATGTATATATGTGTGCATATATATATATATATATATATATATATATATATATGGATATTTCCAGCCCTCAACTTAAAAACATCTCGTATAGAATTGACTCTAATTGATCTTTGGTACTCTTTACATCCTGAGTTTTAAAAGCCAAAATAGCAGGATGAACGCGCTTCCTTAAATTTTGTACTTTGAGATTTCTCAGTCCATTAGTTTCCCTTTCTTCAGACACTCCTATCTTTGAACTCCTACCTTGACAGAGCATGTGAACTGTCACCATGTCCTCCAGCAGATGGTCTGGCACATGGTAGAGACTGCATAATTACCCATCCTACCCATGAGTTCTGTCTCCCACACCCACAAAGCACACCTAGTAATATATTCCAAGGACTTACACTACTTCCCTGCCTAAAATCTCATCTTCATCCTAGAGCTTTCATAAATTCAAATCAATGAATGGGAAAATGAAATAGCTCTGTAAACTCCTACTCAAAAATGACCCCCTTCTTTCTGCTAGATGCCCTTGTTCAGATCAAGTCATTTTCAGGGCATCCCTCAGGAAGGAACCAGTGCTCTGCCAGCCCTCAGCAACAGCAGTTGGATGTCTAAACCTCTCCTATGGAAAGACACAATGAATGACAGAGAACAATAAAATGAGCTAGGAAATCTAGAGGAGCACAAGGGAATTGAGTGGGTTTTGTGGCCGCTGCCACAGACCACATTCTTTCTTCTCGTATCTGGAATGTGGTTAGTGCCTCCCAGTGGAACTTCCACGTCTTCTCAGCCCCCCCATTTAAAGCCCTGCACTTCGACAATACTGCAGAAAATTTCTCTGTCTGGTCCATCTAAAATTTCTCTGTCTGTACACAGACTAAAAGAAAAATCTTCCATATCAAGTCCCATCTCTAACCTACCACACACACGAGACAGAACAAGGACAAAACAATCAGCATTGAGTGCGTTGTACACAGCCAGAGAACTGTATGTTTACAGTTCTGGAGACTACAGTCCAAGATCAAGGCATTAAATGACTCCGTTCCTGGATGAAGGCCCTCTTCCTGGCTTACAGATAAGCCACTTTCTCTCACCTTCCAAGATTTTCTCCATCACTACACTCTTCCTGATGTCTCTCTGTGTGTCCAAATCTTCCTCTTCTTATAAGGGACAACCACACCAGTCCTATTGGATTAGGGCTTGCCTAACTCATTTTAACCTAATTACCTCTTTTAACAAACACTGCCAAATACTGCCACAGTCTAAGGTAAAAGAATATGAAGTTGGGAGGAATGAGACACAACTTAGCCCATAACAAGTGTGAGCAGCAGCCACTGGTCTGAATGCTTCTCTCCTTTGGCTGTGGAAAAAGGTCCTTGGTGACACCTCATTCTTTCAAAAAGCCACATCAATAAGTTCAATTTTTCCTTTCACGCAGGCCCAAGAGGTGTTTCCTTGATAATGCAGAGTTTCCAGCAACTCCCACTCTTAGAAGATATTGTCACAGTGCTCGTGGGATTTTTTTTCAAATAGTGAAAAGATATATAAAAATAGTTTTAATTCTATTGGAAACCCTACTTCCTCTGAAAATATTCTAGGTTTGTAATCTATTACAACTCTTGAATATGGCTGTCACTCCTGAGGTGAACTTGGTTATATGGGAAAGGTGATAACATTTTTATAGATGTAGCTGTGATACCTATTCAGTTAATCAAAAGAGAGGTTGCCCTGGGAGGCCTGAGCAAGGATTATACACCTACACACTCAGCCTGGCTACTGGCCCTGAAGAAGCACAAGAGGCTCTGGAGAACAACGGAGGCCAGGGCATGATTGCAATAAAACAATAATAAGGTCAGAAACACAACTCAGTGAAACCACAGCCCCGCCTAATACAATTAGATACAGCTTTGTGGACAATTGTATAACTAAACCAGCTACGCCATCTCCACCCACAACTGACCCAAAGATCCAGGTTTTCTCACAGTCCTTAATTAAAGATATAATTTATAAAGTAATTAATACATATAGTTTATAGATTAGCAAGCACCCCGAAACAATAAAAAACGCTTGCTAGACATATCACCCTCCCTGATTTTAAATTATACTACAGAGCTCTAGTAACAAAACAGTGCGTTGTACTGCCACAAAAGGAGACACATGGATGAATATAATAGACTAGAGGACATAGATATAAGACCATGCTCCTAAAAATCACACAAGTTTTGACAAAGATGCCAAAAAATATACATTGGAGCAAAGACAGCCATCTTCACACCATGGTTGTGGTGAAACGGTTAAGAGCTATTAATAGAGGAGAAAAAGCGCAGATCTTTACTCCCAACACGCCACAAAAGTCCTCAATTCCAAATGGACAATAATGTCCGCTATAAGACCCAGTACCCCAATGTACAGGAAAAATAGGGATATATTTCCCCTTATAAAACAGGTAAGGATTCTCTGAATAGAACTCTGATACTGGAAGAAAAAAGACCAACAATCAACACAGGGAGTCTTTTGAACTAAAAGGCTTCTGACAGCAAAATGATAACAGCATTCAGGTGAAGAGGCATCCACAGAAAGGGAAAGATATTTTGTCACGGGTACCAGCTGACCGGGTTGCTTATGTAGAACAGTACAAAGATCACAAAACTAAAACACCAAGAGACAAAAAAAAAAACCAATTAAAAAACTGGATATGAGAACGAGAGTTTAAAAAAAAAAAACAAAGAAAAAAATTTTTTTTAATTTTTTATTTAATTTCTGTATGTGTATGAATGTACTGTCTGCAGCAAGTTTGTGCACCCGTGTAGTGCAATGCGCGGAGAGTCAGAAGAGCGGTCTTCAGATTCCCCTGAGTGGAGTTTCCTGGAATTGAGTTTCAGACGGTTCTCGGCCGCCATGTGGGTGCTGGGGAGTCGAACCCGGGGTCCTCTGTCCAAAGCAGCCGGTTGCTCTTAAAACCGCTAGGCCATCTTCTAAGCCCAGAAAAAAGTTTTAAAAAGGTTCAACATCCTTAGCCCTCGGAAAGAGGAAGGAGGAAATGCAAATTAAAAACTACTATGAGATTTCATCTCCTTATCCCATTCAGTAATGGCACCAAAGATCAAGAAAATAGAAACAAAAATACTGGCAAGGGTATAGGGAAAAGGGACCCTTATTCACTGCTGGTGGGGGTTTGCCAAACTGATGCATAACTGTGGAAACCAATTGCGAGGTCCTCAAAAAGCTAGGAATGCTATTTTATAATCTAGCATGTGATCCACTATACTACTCAGGGCATATCTCTTAAGGACTCTCTATCCTGCTCACAGATTACCTGCCAAGCTTCCTGGCTGCCCTTATTCATGAGAAGAAATCGAAACAACACACCAATTCAGTACATATACATGATATAGGGATATTCAGCTGTAAAGAAAATAAACAATGTATGTGATTTGCAATAGAATTGAATGTAACTGGTAGAACATCAGGCTGAGTAAGGTAACTGAAACCCCAGAAAGACAAACAACTGGCATGTTCAATCCTAGCTTGTAATCTTTTGTGTGTGTTGTTTCATCTGGAATACTGTTACAAGTCGGCAAATTAGAAAGTGGCCATGATGGGAGACATTGAGGGGGATGTAGAAACAAGTTTTTCTATTGAGGGAGAAGGAGAACATAATTGGGGGGAAGCAGATGGTTTAAATGGGAAGCGGAGATGAGAAATAGAGCAGAGATAGAGAGTGGAGGAAAGGAGGAGTATAATATTTGGAAAAAGCCACATGGGAAACCCATTTTTGTAAGCTTCAATATATGTGTATACATATGTGTAGTATTATATGTGTGTCACATATATATATATATATATATATATATATATATGGATACTTCTTCCAGAAGTCAAAGATGTCATATGTTGTCAGAGTACCATGCTTGAAAGAGACTGTCCCTGCCCTCCCCGCAGACATCACATCACACTGTTTTCTTAGGTGGGGATGCAGCTTCTCAATGACTCCCTCCTGTCTACACATGACTTGTCTGTCACCATTGCTGTGAGTTCATGTGAGTAACTGACCAGCTATCTGGAAAACTCTGTTTCCTTGTGGTCATCTAGTACCTTGGGCTCTTACAATCATTCTATCACTCTTCCACAAGGATCCCTGAGCCTTAAGAGCAAAAGTTTCATATAGTGTCCTGTTCGGAGATAAGTGCTTTGCAGCCTCTGCTCTCTGCATGTTGGCTAGTTGTGGGTTTCTTGGTTAATCACCATCTGTTTCATAAGGAAACCTCTCCAGCCAGAGTTGAGAGATGCATTCATCTTATATGTACAGGTTGCAATGAAGACGTGTCCCTCAAACGCAAGGTCGAGTGATCATCACAGAAAGACCATAAAGGTTGTAAGAACCAGAGGTTATGGAAGACTTACATCAAACAGTGTCTTCTGAACATGACGGGACCATTTCATTCATGCCTCACAGTAGATGTGGTTGCCTGAAACAAGGCCTGTACAAGATCAAGCCAGTCAAAGCAAAGTTCCAGAATGGATAAGAAAGGGGATCACAAGGCTACACTCAAATCCAACGAGCTTTGGTAGTTGACAGGGAGAGTCGGTTTTCTTCAGAGGTATAGGCACTAGTATTCTGCCCTACCCAGTGGATGACCCTGCGCTCATATGCGTATGACAATACTAACTGGATTCACTGTGTTATTTAAGAAAAATAAGAGAGGACATGAAGTTGGGACTGGGACATAGTGGAGGAGGTCCAGAAGAAGTTGAAGTGGGATACTGCAGAGTAGATACCCTTAAAATACATAGCTTACATATTTGAAACTCTCAAAGAATTTTTTTTAAGAAAGCAAGAAACCAGTGCTCTGTCAGATGTATCACTGGTGAAGGTTTCCTCCCACTCTGTGGGTTTTATCTTCATTTCACTGATTGTTTCTTTCACTGTACAGAAGCTTTTGAGTTTAATGAGGTCCCACTTGTCAATTGTCAGCCTCACTTCCCTTGCAGCAGTTGTCTGATTTAGGAAGACTCCCCCAAACCTCTGTCTTGTAGGTTGCTGCCAACCTTTTCTTCTATCATCTTCAGAGTTTTGGGTTTCATGTTGAGGTCTTTGATCCATTTGGATTTGATTTTTGTACAGGGTGAGAGGTAGGGGTTTAGTTTTCTTCTTTTTTTTTTACATAGTGAAAACATGTTTGTTTGGGGCTTGGGGGGTTGCCAATTTTTATTGATGCCTTGTGCATTTCATAAAAAATTTCCCAATCAAATCAAGATCCATTCCTTGCCCCCCACCCCACTAAAGCTCATGCATTCTGCCAAACATGATTTTCATCTTTGTCTCAGTCTCTTTTAAAATTTTCGATGCAGAAGTTTTCTGTTTTGAGCAGAAGTTTACCATTTTAGTTAGTTCTTTGACCCAGTCTCATTGTTGTTGTTGTTATTGTTCCTTCCAATCTGAATCACTCCAAAATATGCATATATGTATGCCACATATATCTTGTTTTATTCTTCTACAAGTGGTGATCCAGTTTTGCCAACACCATTTGCTGAAGATGCTGTCTTTCCTCCATGTGTCTTCTTGGCCCCTTTGTCAAATATGAGGTGGCTGAAATTATATGTGCTCAAGTTTGGATCTTCAATTTTGTTCCATTTGTCTACATGTCTGTTTTTGTGCCAGTACCAGTCTGTTTTTATAACTATATCCCTGTAATATAGTTAGAAGTCTGGTATAGAGATCCCCCCTGTATTGCTGTTTTCACTCAGGGCTGCTTTGGCTATTTGGGGACTTTTGTTTTTCCATGTATATTAGGGTATTTTTTTCCAAGTCTGTGAAGAAACTGATGGGGATTTTAATTGGAATTGCATTGAATCTGTACATTAATTTGGGTAGAATGGACATTTTTACTACATTAATTTTTCCAATCCATGAGCATGAGAGGTCTTTCTATCTTCTGATGTCTTCTTCAATCTCTTTCTTCAGGGGGTTAAAATTTTTGTTGTAGAAATCTTTGGTGTCTTTGGTTAGGTTTGTTCCCAGGTATTTTATTGTTTTTGATGCTATTGTGAGTAGAAAGTTCTCCTTATACTCCTTCTTCAGTTTCTTGTTGTTGGTATAAAGAAAGGCTACTGATTTTTGTAAGTTAATTTTGTATTCTGACACTTTACTGAAAGTCTTGATCATTTCTAGAAGTTTTCTGATGGAGTTTTCAGCATCCCTTAGGTAAACTATCATATTGTCTGCAAAAAGGGATAGCTTGACTTCCTCTTTTCCAATTAGTACTCCTTTAATTTCCCTTTCTTGTCTTATTGCCCTAGCAAGTGTTTCAAGCACTATATTGAAGAGGAGTGTTGATTGTGTGGTTTTTGTTTTTCAGTCCATTTATGTGTTTTATGATATTTATTGATTTACATGTGTAAATCGATATTTATTGATATTTACATATGTAAATTTGATATTTACACATGTAAATCAATAAATCCCTGCATCTCTATAAACTACTCAAAAGCAAAGAAGAAAACAAATGACTCACTCAAAAGATGGAGTAAAGAGCTCAACAGAAATAAAGAAATAAAGATGAGAAACATCTTTTTTTAAGAGAAACATCTTAAAAAATGTTCAACATTGCTAATAATTAAGGAAATGCAAATTAAAACAACTTTAAGATAGGACCCAGGCTCAATTCCCAGCACCCACATGGCGTTTAAGAACCATCTTTAGTGCTGGGTGTGGTGGTGCATGCCTTTAATCCCAGAACTCAGGAGGTAGAGGCAGGCGAATGAGTTCAAGGCCAGCCTGGTGTACAGAGCCAGCTCCAGGCCAGCTGGGACTAAACGGAAACTCTGTCTCAAAAAAAAATAAATTTAAGATATCATCTCACTCCCCTAAGACTGGCTAGGATCAAGAAAACAAATTTTACCAAATACTGGAGAGGTTGTAGGGAAAGGGGAACACTCATCCACTGCTGGTGGGAATGTAAACTCATACAACCACTATGGAAAGCAGTGTGGCGAACTCTGAAGAGACTCAAGATGAGCTTACCACCTGACCCAGCCATACCACTCTTGGGTATATATACCCACAAGACTCACCCTACCACAGAGATACATGCACAGCCATGTTCACTGCAGCTCTCTTCACAATATCAAAGAGCTAGAACCAACCCAAATGCCCCTCAACCAAATGAGTGAAGAAAGATGACATCATGAACTTTGCAGGTAAATGGATGGAATTAGAGATTATGCTAAGTGAAGTTAACACAGTCCCAGAAAAGCAAATGATAAATGGTGTCCCTCATTTGTGGATGCTAGCACCAAGCACCGAGTTGTAAGGCAAACTGAGTAACATCAATGTTATATACCCCTTTCCCTGAAAGCAATTGTGCTCTGATAATGTAATCCCTTAACAGGCTCTAGAATTAACCCACCACTTATTTTTAGACTTTGGAATCATGGTATATGGGTGAAGGATACGTAGGCATATTTTAGAGTAATAAATTTAAAATGGAAAAATGTGAATCCTGAAATATGATATGGAAATGACAGTTTGTGTACAGATGATATAATTTTGGAATAGGTGTGATGTATATATGCATATGTTGAAGTGGTACAGATTGGAAGGAACAACAGTAGAGGAACAGGGACAGGGAACCAACTGAAACAGTAAAGTTCCCCCAAGGACAATAATCCTCTGCTTTGAAAAAATTTTGAAAATAATCAGAAAAATATACAGGGCAGGGATAGCAGGGTGCATGAACTCAGGTGGGGTAGGAGGCATAGAAGACAAGATGGGTCTAGATTGGACTGAGAAATGATGTGTGAAATGCACATAACTTCAATAAAAATGTTTAAAAGAAAAAGAAAGAAAGAAAGAAAGAAAGAAAGAAGGAAGGAAGGAAGGAAGGAAGGAAGGAAGGAAGGAAGGAAGGAAGGAAGGAAGGAAGAAAGATCTAGTAGGAGGTTCTCCTCTATGTTGTGAGAGCTGTCTAGCTCATGTTCCTAAGCCTGATATCAATGTCAGGTATGGGCTTCAACCTAGGAAGTGGAATTTTAATCCAATTATGGAAGCGGTTGGTTACTCCTGTAATATTTATGGCATATCACGCCAAGCCAGTTTTTATTGTGGCTTATGGGATTCACTTCTGGGTGAGGGTGATGCGAGTGTTTTTCCTTTGGGTAGCTTGCATAGCACCTTCCAGCACTATGAACATTAGTGAGATGAGGATCTAAAGTCAACACCAGCTTGATTCCTTCTTGTTTGTTCTGTAGCTCATGTATGTAGGGACTTCAGCAATTGGGTCTTCCCATCCAGTTCTGGTGGGTGACCAAGAGCAAAGTAAGTGCCCTGTGGTCAACAGCTTCTAGAAAGGGAGTCCATTTCTGGCTTAGAGGGTTTTTGTTTTGTTTTGTTTGTTTTGTTTGTTTTTTGCTTATGTTTCTAGAAAGAGCAATGTGCCCCCTGTTAGGGGAAAACTCCTTTTAATCATTTTGATGTATGTATATATTATTAAAAGCTTCTATAATGGTAGTTTGCCATTTGGGTTTTATAAAGGTCTTCAGAACATAATAATAGTCCTCTACTAAGCAGTTATGGTATTAAGCTCACTCCTAATGACTTATTATCATGTCCATAAACTAATGTATCTTCAACTCTCACTAGAGAGGTTTCCTTATGAAACACATGGTGATTAACCAAGAAACCCACAACTAGCCAACATGCAGAGAGCAGAGGCTGCAAAGCACTTATCCCTGAATAGGACACTATATCAAACTTTTGTTCCTAAGGCTTAGGGATAATTGTGGAAGAAGGGGTAGCACAATTGTAAGAGCCACAGGTGGGGAATGACCACAAGGAAATGGTTGTTTAGACAGCTGGTCAATTATATATATCAAGTCACATCAATGGTGGCAAGCATGTACATTCCCAAGCAAGCTCAAACCAGAAAAAAAAAATCCCAACATAGACACAAGGAAGTGGTTAAGAAACTACACCACCACCTAAGGAAATTGCGGCAACAGATGGCTTCTGGGAGAAGCAGAGATGGTCTCTTTCAAAAATGGCACTCACAGTAGGTTGACCAGGCTCCACTGGATGGATCCATACTGAAGGACATTTGGAGACATAAATCAGACTCTATAGGCCTTGTTATATATGAACGTATATTATATTAATTACATTATATTAATTTATAGCATTATCTATATAATATAGTTCATTTAATTGGGTGGTTGGCAATAAGGGGAGGGAATCTAAATGCCATCAAATTATATTGTATGAAAATCACAAAAATTCAATAAAAAGAAAAAAAAAGACATGAACGTGGTGTCAACCTTTGTGCTGATTAGTTATGCACCAATAGAAACCCATGTATTCTCCTTCCAGTAATGACAGTTGTGGATTTTTTATGACCTTCCAGGAAGGTTCAAACTTATGGTTTGCTTTTTCCCTTATCATTTCATCTGGCTGTTGGCTTTTACTGGACATTTCTTTTTTTAATACCATGTCTCACTAACTGGGTTCTAGAAGCAATGGGTTTTCCAACTCCCACGTTTCCATGTTTTCCCCCATTCTTCTCACAAATTAGACAATTTTTCCCCAAACTAACCATAGTCTTGTAACCCTTCGCCCCACACTGCCATTGGTAACGTGGAAGCCCTGTGATTTTCTTTTCTCAATCCCTTCCACTGACAACTGCTGGGGCTCACTTGCAAACACGGCTCCTGATTCTCTCTCTCTCTCTCTCCCTCTCTCCCTCTCTCTCTCTCTTTCTCTCTCTCTCTCTCTCTCTCTCTCTCTCTCTCTCTGTCTCTCTCAGGTCTAGTCAACTGTACACATTCTGGATTTTTGTGATGGCCATTTCAATGACTGTCACAAGTTCTGAATGAAGCAGAATAATCTAGACTACATCCCAATGTCTCAGTGACTTTGTACAACAGGAGGTTTAGGATTTGCTTTTGATTTTGTTTACTAAAAGTCCTGGATGGGTTGAGCAACCTTCATCTATCTTATAACTTCATCATTTCACAGATACTGGAATTACCATGGTAGAAGACTACAGACAGAAGATGCATAGACTTAACTGTCATGTCCTGGAAGTAACACATGTCACTCATTCCAGGCAGTGGGTAGACATAGCTGCATCTAAATCTACAGGAGACAGGCAATAAGAGAGAGGCTAGAGTATTTGGTGATCACAGACCCTGCTCTAGGAATGCTCAAACACAGAGGCTCCTTATACTTTCCCACACCATCTCATTGTGCATTCCATTTAAAAATTGAAGGGGAGGAGGGAAGGGATTTTAGGAAAAAGAATCAAGAGGCAAGCAGAGCAGAACAAAGGATCAACAGGAGAAAAGGACAAAAGCCAAAATCAGCTTATCTGCATTTTGTGCAAGCTCCTCTGAGGTGAATTTATTTCCTTCAGGAATTGAACATCTCATGTCTCCCAAAGAGTTCCTGTTGTTAATGGTTTCCTTCAGTGCACTGAAGAATTATTGAAAAATTCAAGACATGCTTCACTAGAGCGCCGTGATGTAAGGTTAATTTGATGCACCAGTATAGAGTTTTATAGATTCACCTAAGAGAACCGCTACACCTGTGAAGTATGAGATTGTGTGCTCCAGCTTGACAATAGCGTTTATAAGTTAATATAAATAATGGCAACACAGATTTCGTATGTAAGCAGAGTTGTGATAAATATCAAATTGAACTTTCTGCAAATCGCAGAGGCTTTGCATTTGGACATTTCTCTTTGAATAAAACCAACTGAAGCTCTCCTTTTCAGAATGTGACTCACTTCAGTACATTCCCAGGTTCCCACCTGATTTAAACAATACCAAGAATTTAGAGAAACAATAGAAAAAAAATTTACTTAAATGCCTTAGTATTATCATCTATAATCTAACTAGACTGTTTATAAGTCATAGCTATTTTGATGGCTCTTTGTATAGGCAAAATCAAATGCTGTTTCTTCATGGATCATACATATTTGATAGAATTAAAATACAGTGTACTTGGGAAAGGTCATTGTACAGGAATTCAATCACAAGGCTCGGATGCCAGTGGTGTCACTAGTGGTTGTGTAAACTCAAGTTGTGCAACCTCCCTTTCTCTGTTCCTGACTTCTGTTATATTGAAGATAAAAATATCAATGACTCTCAAGTTTTCCCATAACAGTCTGGAATCTTTTCTATGTTAAACCAAATAATGCTCCCCTCAAAGGTCTAGACCCAGTAATCTATAAAGGGGTTTTCTATACATAAAGGTTGTGAACATTAGCATGGGATGGAAACTCGGCATTATGGAGATGAATGCAATTGTGTGAGTCTTTAAAAATCTCTTGCAATTTCTCCAGCTACAGGGAAAGAAGCAAGGGAAGTGGAGCAAAAGGGGGAGGAAAAACTCCATCCGTGAAAGGATGTGACCCAGCGTTGCTGGATTCAGGGGCCCAGGCAAAGCAGGAAAGCAAACACTAGCTCCCAGCTGCCATTAAATAGGGAGAAGAACCTTGGTTATACAAAAAAAAGATGCAAAGTCAACCAAGAACCTGGGTGGGCTCTCCAGCAGAATCTCCCCTATCTTCCAGAGGAGCAGTCAGCCAGCCACACCCTGATTTCAGCCTTGTGAACTCAGAACAGGGAAGTAGATAAATCATCTCCCAACTTTTCAGACTGTCGGGTAATAAATCAGTGTTGTTTCTCACTATATTTGAAGATTTTCAGTTGTTACAATAGAAAACTATCGCATTATCCAGTCAATCCACTGAATACAGAAATTCTCCAGATACCTGACATATTAACAGAAAGATTGTATGCATTGACAAGAAATACAACATAAATAGTATTTAACTACAAATATCTTCTCACTGCCTAAATTGCCATTTTATATATTATTATAATATATATATATTCATATGTAATTGTTTAAATCTACTGTAGCTTCAAGTTAACTAGGTAACACCTAGTTGATCAGAATGATCAATCCCAGTGTGGTAAAGCCTGAAATGGTCTTCAGGACTGTCCTTGTGATGGGATTAAATGGAATTTAAGAAACTAACATTGAAAATGCACATAAATTGAAAGCAGTACACAAAGAAAATATCTATTTGCAACAGATTAGAACATGGCAAACAATAGGAGGTTATATTTTACACTACTAATAAGTAGTGCTTAGCCCCAAGTACCTTAGCTATGTGATCCTAGCTATTCCCAGCCCATAGTATAGCTCCATATGGAGTCAAACTGGGAATATTGTTGAAAGTGGATTTGCAGTAGTTTATGCCATAAAGAGCACATTGTGCCCCTGTATTTCCAGTTATAGCAACCTTCACTTTTATGTGATTGTGTTAGTTACTTTTCTGTTGCGGTGATAAATCACCACGGCCAAGGCAACTGATAGAAGGAGAGGGGATCCTAATGGCCTGGGAGGCATGGTGGCAGGTGGTAGCTGGAACAGAAAGCTGAAAGACAGCTCACATGTTCACCCACACACCTGCAGAAGCAGAGAGAGCCAGCTGGAAGAGGGGCAAGGCTATGATGTCTCAAAGTCCCTCCCCTAGCAAGGCCTCACCTCCTAAAGGTTCCATGCCTCCAGAAACAGCCCCACCAAGTCACCAAGCATTCAGTATGTGAGCCCATGGGGACGCTTCTCACTCAAACCACCCCGGTAATGTCACATGAAAATGAGACACTATTGTAGGATGAAAACAATCCTGTGTTGGTTTTATCCCTTTCTGTAACTGTCCACCTACAGGACAAGAGGAAAAAGATTAAGAAAAAGTTAAAAGAAGCAACTTGTGTTACCATGGAAATGCCTCCACAGGAAAATGCAAGTACATTGTAGAAACAAATTATTTAAACCAAGATTTCCAATTTCAGAAAACCAAAGGGACCCTAGGCTCGCTACCCATGTGTCTGCAATACCCAAATAAATAGGGTATTAACAAAAGCATAATAATCTAAAAGCAGGCTTTATGGATATATTCTACAGACTTTGCATATATCTATATTACTAGTAGAGGTATAGTTTATTCAGACCTGAAGTCTAAAATATTCATTTTTTATATATTTCTTATTTAATTCTTGTAATTTTCATATAATATAGATATTTAGATCCCCTCTCCTATCTGTACCATCCCGCCGTCCCCTCCCCCACCCAATTTAATTATATTATATATATATATATATATATAGAGAGAGAGAGAGAGAGAGAGAGAGAGAGAGAGAGAGAGAATCTGATTTGTGTCCCTGGATGTCCTTCAGTGTGGGGCCATCCACAGGCCCCAGCGAGAGCCCCATCCCTATAAGACACTGTCTGTCCCCCTCCCAGCACCTTCAATTGCCAAAAGTTCCTTAGGCTGGGTTGGGATTTCTTATCCACTTCCTGTGTCTATGCTGGGATTTTGTCAGGTTGGAGCGCCCATAGGATTTGTGCATGACGTCACCACTGCTGTGACTTCTCATAGGTAACCGAGCAGCTGTCTGGAAGACTCTGTGTCCTCGAGGTCATCTACCCACTCTGGCTCTTATGATCTTTCCGCCTCCTCTTCAGCAATGATCTCTGAGCCTTGGGATGCAGAGGTTTGAGACAGGTGTCCTATGAGATCGGTGTCCTGTGCAGGGAGCAGCACCCTGAAGTCTCTTGTTCTCTTTTTAAAATCCAGTTACAAATTTTAAATATTCTCTAAAATATCAACTAAAATGATCATTACCCTACACTCTAGTTAGCCAGACTACTGCCATCAAAACCATGACTCTAACAAATAATGTATCTCTTATTAGGTAATTTTGATGGCATGGAAAGCAATATTATAAACTATGAACAACTCCGGTGAACTGCTTTTGCTCTTTGCTGAAATTCCTACTTTTTATGAAGATATGCCCACAATAAGAAATTATGGGACTGAGAATGTTGCTCACAGGTAGAACTGTTGACATTAACCTGTTATCAAAAGGCACAAAACATTTTATAATTTCTTTTTGTCTTTTTGAGACAGGGTCTCCCTGTAGCTCTGGCTGTCCTGGAACTCACTCTGTAGACCAAGCTTGCCTTGAACTCACAGAGATCCACCTGCTTCTGCCTCCCAAAAGCTAGGATTAAAGGAGTGAGCCACCATGCCTGGAATAACATTTTATACATTTTACAGACACATATCCTTCAAACACAGATAGACTCTGTAACACAGATATTTAGGACATCACTCATGGAATCATCCTATCCACATAGATGATTGCATAAGATTCTGCTCAGAGCTAACCACCCAGCTCTATCTAACACATAGCCGGCTGCTAGGAGGGGAGATCACTATGTGTATTATTAACTTCTCATCTTCTTGCTTACAGAGACACTCAGAGAATCTCAGAGAATATTGGCATCAGTTTTGAGGTTCTTCTTACAAATAAGAAGTGGAATTGCCTTTAGGTTGACCGAAGTCCCACCAGAAGAAGTCACAAACATATCTCAGCCTAGAAACAGAACCAGATGACAGCTATACTCCCATTATGTGAATCACACATTTACCTGAAGCTGTGTACACTTCTGTGAACCCCACTCCCAGGCATTAACACACAAGCCAGGCTTTTCCGGGGCCTCCTGTTGATGGCCCAAATTGTACCATTCTTCTAATGCGTTTGTATACTTTTTCTTTTCTTTTCTATTCAGAGATTTCTCTGCATTTGGTATATGTTTATTTCATTAAAATATCTATAAATAAACATTGCTGAGTATCTTGTTACTCTCTCCCAAGGATATACATACACGGAATTATGACCCATCATGGGCCCATGACTACTCACCTAAAGGCAAGTCCAAGAGCTGTATTACAGTTTAGGATCCTAAGCTATATTTAAAGGAGTTATCATTCATATAAGAACATTTAATATTCAAAGCCTACACTCAAACAGATTTGATTCATTTATTCATTGGTTTATTGTGTATGTATAGTGTATGTTTGTGTATATGCAGGTATATGTGCATGTGCACATGTGTTCAAATATGCATAGAAGCCAGGGGTCAGTCTTGATTGTCACACCTCAGGAGCCATCCACCTTGGCTTTTGAGATGGATTCTCTGACTGGCCCAGGAGGTCAGCTAGATAGGCTGGGCAGTGAGGCCCAGGTTTCCCCTGCTTTTGGTTCCCTGGGACTGAGATGATAAGCATGCTCTACTGTTTGATTCCCAAGCCCACATGAAAAATGCCTGGCTTTTTCATGTGGGTTTGGGAATCAAGCTCAGGTCTTCATGCTTGTGTGGCAACCCTTCACCAACTGAGCTGTCTTTCCAGCCACTCAAACTATTTTTAAAATTAACCACGATAATTTGTATCTTAAATATCTCCAAAGCCCCACATGTTGAAGTCTTAGTCCACAGTCTGTGCACTGCAGGGAGGTGAGGGGACCTTTACATGGGCATTAAGAAGAGCAGCAGGTCTTTTGAAGGAGACATTGGACCTGTGTTCCTTCTTCTTTCTCTTCTTTGCTTCCCAGATGCTTTTAGTTGAGCCACTCTGTCTGTCACACACTCCCATTATGATATACTGCCTTACCTTGAACCCTAAAACAACGAACCCATCAACCATGGATTATTGGGAGCAAACATAAACCTTTCCTCTTCATAAGTTCTTCATTTCAGGTGCTTTATAGTGGTGACAGAAATCTGATTATTAATCACATCAAAATGATCTACTGTATTCCTACTAGTACTTGGTCATACCTCTCTACTGAAACCTGGAGGGACAGATGAGACATCAGGAGGGTTTTCCTTTTTGTTGTGGAGGACTTCTGATCAGCATTTTGTTTCTGTCCGTATTAACTAGTCTCATGTTTATTTAATCAACACTAAGACTCCTTACTGCAAAGCTTCTTGCCTGGGAAGGGAATGGAAGGCCAGTGGATATTGACTTTGCTTCGATTTTGTTCCTGACCTTTCACAGTGGTCTTGAAGAGATCCTTCACCTACACCTTCAGAACCTGAGATGATATGGATGCAAAGAAGCATTTCTTCTTTCTAGTCCCTGGAAAGCCTCTAGTTGTGATATATATATATATATATATATAGAGAGAGAGAGAGAGAGAGAGAGAGAGAGAGAGAGAGAGAGATAGATATATAGATATGTAGATATATAGATATATAATGTATGTATATATAATAGTTTAACTTGGTGGATTTCACAGGCTGCTAAAGTTTTTAGGAAATGACACATTGATTACAATAGATAACACTCTAAAAGGAAATGCAGATTTGGGTCTTATCTGCATGGTAATAATAAAACCCACAGAGGTTTTCTTAGAGTAAGGGTCAGAGAGAAATGGAAGAAAGCACCTTTGACTCCAAAGGAATCACTGTTGACTGGGAGAGAGAAGAAAGGTCTGAGCAAGAGGCACAAGGTGAGTATTTTGAAAGGTCTGAGAAGCAAGAAGGTAAGGAGTCATTGAAGTTAAGTGATAAAAGAGGAGCGGGGCAGAAGGGAGGCTGGTGACAGGACAGTGAGTGTATCCAGGAGGAACCTACTGGTGCCCTTACTGAGGACAGGTGTGGAAGAGTCCAATCATGGAAGTGATTCCTTTTTTAAAAATTTTTATTTATTTTTGTATGTGTATGAATGTACTGTCTGCATGTAGGTTTGTGCGCCCGTGTTGTGCAATGCCGCGGAGGTCAGAAGAGGGTGTCGGATTCCCCTGGAACTGGAGTTCTCCTGGAATTGGAGTTACAGACGGTTCTCAGCCGCCATGTGGGTGCTGGGGATCGAACCTGGCTCCTCAGTAAGAGCAGTCGGTGCTCTTAACTGCTAGGCTATCTCTCCAGCCCCGGAAGTGATTTCTTAAAGGTGGAAAGCATTAAGAAGGAGTTGGCCAAGAGGAAGACAAGGCAATCATCAAATTGAGCTTTAATAGGGACAAAAGGGATTAAATGATAGGTGGAAAAAAAAAAAACTTCGGAGTCAAGAGAAGTTTGTAGAAATTGAAAGGGCCTGATAAAGCTTAAAAGGGTGAGGAAGAAATTCGAAGATGAAGACTCCAGCAGGGACCGGAAGACACTCGCTGCACTAGAAGGAAGGAAGGAGGACACTAGCTTTTCAACAGTTCAGGAAGGTGCTCAGGACTGCAGGGGAAGGAGCAGAGTGGAGGAAACAAGGAAACTTCTTAGACATGACTCTTTTCCCAACTTTTTCTTTATAAAATTGTTTCCATTTTTATCCAGAGTCTACAAACCTGTAACAAACACTGCACGGGCGGTATTTTAAAGGATATTCTTGCCTGGAAGAAGAATTGTTAATAAGGCAAAACAAACATGTTTAAAAGCTAATTAAAGTTTTTTTAAAAACCATTTTTAACTGGTTTTGTGTATTTCATACATTTCTTAATCAAATTTAGAGCCATTCCCCCTTCCTTGCCCCCAACCCCGCCAGAGCTCATGCATTCTGCCATACATGTCTTTTACCTTTTTCTCAGTCTTAAAAAAAAATTTTTTTTGATGTAGAAGTTCACTGTTTGGGGGAGAAGTTTACTGTTTCAGTCAGTTCTTTGACCCAGTCTTTTTTGTTGTTGTTCCTTCCAATTTGTATCACTCCAAAATATGCATATATACATGCCACACGTATACCAAAATTATGACATCTGAAAATAAACTATAGGTTAATTCCAAAAGGTGTTTAGGGATTCACATCTTGACAGTAGAGTTGTATGCAGGTAAAGAAAAAAATTACTTTACATTCCTACATTACATAGCAAGTTGATGAGTAACATCAGGTATTATATTTACTAAAAAAGAAAGAAAAAAAGAATTATTCAGTTTGCCTTACAAATAGAGATTTAGTGCTAGGATCCACAAATGAGGGACACCATATGTCGTTTGTTTTTCTGAGACTGTGTTACTTCGCTTACGCATTCTGGTATCTATCATCTCATTTGCATCTCACAATATTCTTAGGAATTGGATTAAAATTTATTCTATAGATGAGGAAACCAAAAAAGAAAAAGAACATTAGCGTCAAATAGTGCACAGCTAGGTGATAACCGGACCTTACTTCTAGATGCACACTTCACTAAAATCTGAACATCTACTGAGGAGTTTATCATAGCTTGCCTCACCTTGACCCTGACAGAACAAACGTTGATCCAGAAGTCATGGGTACCTTCATCTATTTCATTTTCTGAAGATCTCATTAGATGTGTTCGGGTGATATAAGTAAGTGTGTTACATTCCCTAGAGATAGAGGAACTTGTGACTTCATACACACTATACCCAAGGAGTTAAGAGTTTAGAAATGTCAGGTACACAAAGAGGAGGGAGTGTAGGGAGCAGGATGGTAGTGTATCATGACTTTCAAAAGAGAATAACCCAGAGGCTAAGAACGTTGAATATATATTTTATCAGCTGTGATTCCAGCTTGACCTATTTATAAAGGAAAAACCCAGTTCACTTTCTCTCTCACCTGATTTACTGACTTCCTGCGGCTCCCTTTCTGTTGATATCTATTCCTCCATTTAGGCTCTCCATTGCTTTCTGATAAAGTCGCCCCCCCACACACACACTGTTTCAACATCTACAAAGAGCTAACGAAAGGGCTTCCGATTCATTAGTTCAGGAATAAATTGTACAGTTTCAACAACAAAATAAGGAAAGTAATTTCAAAGTACCTACAAAAATATTATTTAAAATAACGATGATTGGGGGCTGGAGAGATGGCCTAGTGGTTAAGAGCGCCGACTGCTCTTGCAGAGGACCCGGGTTTGATCCCCAGCACCCACATGGTGGCTGAGAACGGTCTGTAACTCCAGTTCCAGGGGAATCCGGCGCCCTCTTCTGACCTCCGCGGCATTGCATGACATGGGTGCACAGACCTACATGCAGTCAGTACATTCATACACATAAAAAATAAAAATTATTCCATGTGGAATAAGTTTCCTTTCTAGGAATTTCTAGGACATTCTACCTTTAAATAAACACTGATTTTGTACAAGGACTTTCCTGGGTCACAGAAAAGTTATTACCCTTTTATTCAATTGTCTGTAAATATATTATAGTTATGATGTGCGACAATAAAACATACACTGTTTCCTCTGGCATTTGAGTACCTGAAAAAAAATGATTATTTAAATTTCATTTATTATTATTAAAATTTAAACATTGTATTAGAACTGTAGTTGTATACTTAAAAATACTTTGTGTGTATTGTAGTTCCTGCAATGCACTTTACATGTAAAGTCATTTCTTTATTTTCATGCTGTTTCCTTAGAAAGCTAATGTGATCACTGATAGGAATGGGAAAAATTAGGAACAGCCTCTTGAAGGGCACACCAAAAAAAGAGGACAGGGAATGAAAGTAAAGGGAAAGAGAAGTCTCCTGACTGGAAATTCCATTCTCTGTGATTAGTTCACAATGAATAAAAATGAATTAATATCACCACTATTATCTGAATCCTTTAAAAATGCATGGACTCTTCAAAGAGACTGGGTAGAAATGTGCTATCAAAAGGAATGAAATAATGGCTAATACTACTTCAGACAACAAATGGAGTTCCATTCTGCCAAAGCAAGACTTCCGTTTCTATGCCATACCTCCCGCCGCCCTGTCTGCCCATCACTTCAGCCTTTGCCTCAGTGTCTGGGCCATCATGACCCCTCAGCATAATTCACCTTCTGCAAGATTCCTGCCTGTGTTTACTCTGGACAAGCTTCAGGGCTTCAGGTCCTATATTTTCATTCCATTAGCCAGAAACACAGTGAGCTTTTCAAAACTAGACAGGAAATATTACATAATAGCATATATTTTTACAAATCATCTAGACATTTTGCACTACTTTAAGAATGTCACTGCCATAGCCAGGCGTGGTGGCGCACGACTTTAATCCCAGCACTCGGGAGGCAGAGGCAGGCGGATCTCTATGAGCTCAAGGCCAGACTGGTCTACAGAGTGAGCTCCAGGCCAGCTGGGACCAAAAGGGAGACCCTGTCTCAAAACAAATACCAAAAAAAGAAAAAAAAAATGTCACTGCCTCAGTATTGTTCGTGTGTAAAGTAAACTTCAGTTAATATTTGAACAGGATTACAGAGCTAAGCACTACTCATAATACACTCTGACCGCATGAGTAAAGCACGAAATGACTGAATACCTAGAAATGACAGACTAGGAAGATGGTACACCAGTGAAGCTTCTGATAGGGATTACGGCTCGAAGCCTACACAGTCATGAACTTACTCTATCAACTCTCAATTCCCATTGAATTAATATCAAAGTATAAAAACGAGAATTAGTTGCTAAGCAAACCAAGAATATCTGGTAAAGAGCCATCATCATATTTGATGAGTTTCCAAAGATAAAAGGTAGAATCTAATTGGCAGAGCTAAATACAAAATAGAAAGTTAAATTTTCCATTGAACCCTAAAACTGAAATTACTAAAGAAGACCAAGGAGGGGGGATGGTGCAGAGCTATCTCAGTTGACAAAGAGCTGGGAGCATAAACCTGGGGACCCATATTTAATCACAACACCCACCTAAAAAGCTGGAGGTGCTACTGTGTGCTTACGACCCCAGCACTGAAGAGATGCAGACAGGCAGACCCCTGAAGCTCATTACAGTTAATTTAATCAACAAGTCCAGATCCCAGTGAGAGACCCTGACTCAAAAAGAGGGGTGTAGACAGGAATGATGTGCAATGCTGATCTATGACCTCCACACTACCTCACGCACCTGTGCATGTACACACACACACACACACACACACACACATGCACACACACACACACACACGCACACACACAGAGGCATATAGTCACATATACACAAAGATCATTTTGAGTTTTTAAAAAATAACTTTATTGAGGCTGGAGAGATAGCCTAGCAGTTAAGAGCGCCCACTACTCTTGCAGAGGACCTGGGTTCGATCCCCAGCACCCACGTGGTGGCTGAGAACCGTCTTTAACTCCAGTTCCAGGGGAATCCGACAACTCTTCTGACCTCCGCGGCATTGCATGACACAGGTGCACATGCAGACAGTACATTCATACACATAAAAATAATTAATTAATTAATTAAATAAAAATAAAAAATAAAAAATAACTTTATTAATTCTTTGATACTTTCATACAATGTGTTTTGAGCACATTAACCCCATCTCTCGGATACACATCAACCTCCCGACTCACCCAACTTTGTGTCATTTCTCTCAAAACCCCATCCAGTGCAATTCTGTGAGAAAGACTTTTACAATATGGACATACCCTGGACATGCCCTTCACCCAAAAGTTGATCTTAACTTGATTATAATGTTGACAAGCTCACTGAGCCATGTGTTCCTCTTGTGACCTGGGCCTTAATCCATTATAGGCCTTCCTTGGCCTGGAATCAAAATAATGTAAGAATGTGTATATATTTACACACCAAATACTTATCTACAAACAGTGCTTATCTCCTTGAAAGCAATGAGAGAAACTCACAACTGTGTGCTTGTATGCTTGCTGGTCTAAGTCAGAAAGCAAAAGGAGCAAAAGTCTTCTCTCATAAAGGTCTGAATTTTACTTCCCAATTTCTAAGCAAGCCTGTCACTTAGAAGCAATTCCCAGTAGCTCTTGGCTTGTGGACAGGACTTCAGGGCCATCTTCCCACTCCATGCTGGGATTTTTGTCTTGTGAATGCTGAGACTTCTTTTGTGCATGTGCCCTGTTGCATTCAGAAGGCACTATTTCACTGTAGTCATCTACCTCCTCTGGCTCTTTCTTCCTACTTTTTTCATGATAGTTCCTGATCTTGGATGGAAAGTTGTAGGTCTCTGTGTTAATTGCAATCTACTTCAAATAAAAAGCTTCTCTGATTAGAGCTGAGAGATGAACCAATCTATGAATATAATGCTAAGTCATTAGGAATCAGTTTACTACTGTGTCTATTTAGCAGAATAACAGTAGTAGGATCTCCCCTCAGGTCATCATCTATCTAGCCAAAGGTTCTTGGCCCCAATAATACTGCCAGGTATAGTCTCCATTTTATGAAGCAGGTCTTAAATCCAATCAGAAAGTGTTTGGTTACTCCCATAACAATTCATGCCACTAGTGCACAGGGGCATATCTTGCCCAGTCAGTCATTATTGTAGCTCACAGGAGTCGCAGCTGGGTAATACTGATGATTACTTTGCTCTTCTGGTAGTAGTGAGGCATCTTGTTGCACTTTGGTAGCTAACAAGTAGAAGTAAATATTCCAGATCATTACCAGCTTGATTTCTCCATGTTCTGTGACTCAAATACATGGGGTCCTCAGGAGTACGATATTATCATCATGTTCTGGAGGGGAGCCAAGAGCAATGGCAATAAATTGTAATGCATGAAGGTCTATGGGACCCCAGGGGCAACAACTCCAAAGGAGCTAACCGATTTCCGACACTGGGTTTCTTATTTGCTAGCCTGTGGTCTCTGGTGAAGGCCACTGTTTCCTCTGATGGGGTAACTCAATTTAAACTCTTTTTTTTTTCTTTTTGAGACAGCTGTCCTGTGACTCACTTAATAGACCAAGCTGGACTTGAACTCACAGAGATCTGCCTGCTACTGCCTCCCAAGTGCTGAGCTTAAAGGTATGCGCCACCAGGCCTGGACTTAAACTCTTTTAATATTTGTATATGTCTATATTTTAGGAAGCTTCTATTCTACCTTAGTAGATTTCCACATGACTTTTTCAAAAGACCTTTGTGTCATTTATCCCTCCCCATACTTCTTCCTCTACCCTACCCCTTCACACCCTATTTAATCCATTTTATTCTATTATTGCCCCTACCTGTTAATATCATTGCATTCTGTTCTATCTCCCTGCCCTTGAAACACCTCGTCCCCCCAAAGACCCCTTACTATTTTCCTAATTCCTATGGACTTTCCACATAACATACACATACCTAAAGATTCAAAGTTCTGTTTTATACAAATTGTTAAGAATTCGATATTATAAATATGACTATCACAACAAAAATAACTTAATAGAAGGAATAAATTTCACACTGCCTACAGTGATGAAAAAATAAGTAATCTTGACTATCAGAGGGAAAACAAATAAACTTATAAGAGACAGGTAAGAGAGAATATCAAAAATAAACTCTAGAAGCAAATACATAGAAATCAATAATGAAAGAGTTGAAGAAATAATTGAAAAACATTTATATGAGGTTATAAAGATCATTTACCCATTAGAGACAGCCTACTAAGTAAGCTATATAGAACAATGTAAATGTCTAGAAAAACAGTGATAGAATAGCATATAAAAAATCTCTATCAAAAATAGGTTCAGTGTCATAATTAAACACTGTCAAGAAGTCCTGAGGGAAAACTTTTATAAGCCTAACTTTTATATTGGAAAGCCTATCACCCAAATATGATGGAATAAGTCCTCTGCCACTCTACCGCCCACCACCTCTCTGCATTTCTCAAGAATGTCCTCCAGCTAAGTGAAATTTAAGTCCTTGAAAGCAGAAATCCAAGTCATGAAATTCATAATGAACAAAGACACCGTAAAAGCTATAGTAAACTAATTATGGAAAATATGAATAACGTAGTGGTGAATAAAATGTATTAGTCACGATTCATAAGGCAGATCAAGTATAACAGTAAGAAAAATCACTGGAAGAAAATTCAATCTGATTTCATCAAAATTGTCTGATGATAGAAAATAGGAGGGGGAATTTTTTAATATAATGAAGGCTCTATTTTGCAAGGGGAAAGGCTGCTCATGCTGATTAGTTTATGAGCCTTTATAGGAAAGATGCATCAATGTTTTCTAAAATTCTAACTGCAATCAATTACATCAGGGGAGAGAGACTAAGTGATGTATTAACAAATGAGGCCAGTGCCTTAAACCAGACAGAGGCTCCACCCTCCCTGAAGACCTCATGATGGCTCACTGTTGCTGAAGAACAAAACATGAGAAAAAAAGGGATGAGGGAGCCGTGTGTGTGATGTAGGGCCTCAGAAGACATCATCCACAAGTGATAGAGGCTTTTTCACATCTGTGGCCAAATCAGGTCACATAATTATGTCCATGTTCACAGGGCAAGGAGGCACAATCACTCCAATTGAAAGAAGGATGTGTCCCACGTGCACTCAATTACCACAGTAATAAATGCTATGATTCAAAGGTGTCTCCCAAAAGTTCCTGTGCTGGAAACCCAATCTCCAAATTCATATTAGCAGGATGTGGAGGTGGAGCATTTGGGATTAGGATTAGATTAGGCCATGTGGTTATCCCCGCCCATGATGGCTTAGTGTCTTCACAAGAGATGGAGGGAGCCAAATTAGCACTCGGGTACTGGTACTGAACTCCTGAACTTCCCTCTAATGCTCTGGGCCAGCTTAAATTCTACTGTTTGCAAATTGATCATCTGTGATATAAGACAGAAAATGACTAAGTACATCAGAAATGTAAAATGATCCTCCAATCTTCAGAGAACCTATAATATTTTTTAAGTCATTAGTCTAGCAGAACCTGGAAAGAACAAGAGGAACAACTTGTTGGTAGAAAATATATGACATACTGTCATAAATAACACGGATCAGATTATGTAAATGAGGGTGTCCACAATAAAGGTCAACACACTCAGGTTTCAAAACAATAAAAGCCTAGGGAGTTGTTTTCACAGCCAGGAAAAATAGGGAAAAAGTTGATGAGCAAGAAAATAGAAAGATGATAAAATACAAGGAGGATGGGAGAAGAGAAGAAAAATGAAGGAAGGAAGAGTGCAAATACTGACATCAGAGCAGAGCAAACTGAAAGGAGCAGAAACGGCTCCCATTGCTCCCCCCGACACACACACACACATACACACACACACACACACACACACACACACACACACACACATAGAAGTTGCTGAAAGGAGCAGAAACGGCTCCCATTGTCACACACACACACACATAGAAGTTGCTGAAAGGAGCAGAAACGGCTCCCATTGTCACACACACACACACAGAATTTACAGGTTTCCACACACCACACTGAAAATAATCAAAACATCTGAGGTAAAGCAAGGAGAACCTGACATAACTAAAATCATACAGATTATAGATCAAGGACACAGAAAGAGCAATCACACAGATGTAGGTGGTGTCTAATGTATGGTATCTGAATATATGTAGGCAATAGAAAAATGTTTTGACTTAACTCATTTTCTCTTTATGAGTAGTGAAAGAAAAAGACAGTATTAAAGAAATCTTACCAAGTCCCCACACTCAAGTGAATCAACAGTAGTAATTAGAAAGATGCAGCACAAAGTTTCTATGACATGCCTTTATTCTGTCATCAGAGACTGGTGTGAAGTTGTCATGAAAACTTCATGTAAATTGTCATGGTCTCATTGGAATTTCTCTACCTTTAATATTTGAGAACAATCAATGTATTCCTCTTTTCCATGGAAACCTATGAATAAATCCATTACCTTTATATACAATACCTTTTCGTTACTTTATTAATCAATCAGTTATTGTATTCAGAGGACAGAATTCCAATTTATAGTCATGTTATTTTCTAAGTTATAATTTTGTTTGTAAATTTACATTCACCTCAAGCTATGCCCTAAAGTGAACTGACAAGACAGGTGAATGCTGGGTGTGGTGGCACATGCCTTTAATCCCAGCACTCTATTGGCATAGGCAGACATCTCTGTGAGTTCAAGGCCAGCTCTGGTCTACAAGGCTAGCTCCAGGCCAGCTGGGACTAAAGGGAGACCCTATCCAAAAAGACAAAAAAAAAAAAAAAAAAAAAAAAAAAAGGCAGGTGAATCAGGATTGAGGAAGAGCTCTAGCAGGATTTGCCAAATGCACAGGCTCTGGTTCAATCCCTAGCGCGCGCACACACACACACACACACACACACACACACACAAATTAAAAAGAATATTTAAAGACAGGCACAGTGGGCACACTTTATCCCAGCACTTGAGAGGCAGAGAGCAGGTAATCTTTGTGAGTTTCAAGGCCAGCCTGGTCTACAGAGCGAGTTCCAGGACAGCTAGGGCTACAGGGAGACCCTGTCTCGAAAAGACCAAAAAAAAAAAAAAAAAAAAAGAATAGAGAAAAACAAGTTTAATACAGTTGGGCATTTCTGGACTACTGGAATGAACTGGCCTCCTCTTTGGGAAGAAGGAAAACCACTTAGTTCCAGGCACTCGCAGTCATATAGGAACTCAAACCCATGTTATATCTTCTAAGCTGGGAGCCCAATTTTTTGTGTAAAGTTAATATGATGAGAAAGTCAATACAGGGACTGAGGAGGTTGCTTGGTCAATAGAGTACTTGCCATGCAATCCTGAGGATGCAAGCCTGGGACCCCAGCACAGCAGGATATGCCAAAATAGCAGTGCTTTAGAGCAGAAGGACCCCTGGGGTGGGCAGGTGGACTAGCTGAGTGGGTGAGTTCTAGGCTCAGTGAGAGAGCCTGTCTCAAAAGACAGAGAACAATTGAGGAAAACATACAATGCTGACTTCTGGCCTTCAGATGCATGTGCATCAGTGCGCGTGTGCTCACACACACACACACACACACACACACACACACACACACAAAATCAGTTCATCCCAGTGTGATATAGCTCTGTACTCCCAGATACCTGAGAAAGCCTGGGCTGCTTACTGAGTCTAAGAACAGTCTGAGCTACCCTATCTATAAATTAATTAATTAATTACAAACACTAATTTAAACATAAACTGTAGGTTCCCGGTAGCCTACAGTTTATGTTTAAATTACAGCTAAGAATATGAAGCCACACCACTCCTGATGTTTAGTCATATTTATCTATCTCATGACAGACATTAGTTTACTTTCAGTACAGAGAATACTGGACAAAAAGAGTCACAGCAACAGCCTCTTAACTAATCAACCTAATTAGCCCTTATGCTGTTCTTATCCTTCTCCACAGCTGATAGAAGGGTATTCTGAAAGCTCAAATTGCAGAGTCGCCCTCATTGACAGCCTTGCAAAGGCTTTCTGCTGTGTCAGCATGAAGCCCAGCCACTTTACTGCAGCCATGATGCACCTGCTCCACACGCGGCCTGCAGGCCGGGTCTCGTAGCTCGCCCCTCAGTGTGCTCAGCCTTGCTGACTCATTCAGGTTGCTAGATGTTTTCTCCTCTCCATGTAACATTGCCACCCTATGCCCTTTTCCCCAGTTAGTACCTGCTCATCCTGACGAGCATGGCTTGAACGAACCCCACTTCTTCTGGAGGTACTCAGTAGATGTCTTCAGTCCTGGTCTCCCATGACATGCTGTCACACAGCTGTAAGCTCTTTTCTTTCCAAGCACTTACCACTATTTACATTTATACTCTTCCATTGGGTGCTGAAGAGTAGAGGCTGAGGCCTGTATCTTTGTTCATTCTTAGTTTTCACCATTATCAATTCAGTGTTTATCATAGTGTCTTGTATAGATATAGCGCCTAGACTAGATAGCAGTTGAACCATAACACTTTCATTAGCTAATGTACATAAAGAATAATTTTGGCCTCAGTATCTACAATGAAATGTATCAGTCAGAAGATATAACTCAAAAGGCAAAAAGTTTAAATGTCATTTTGGATATAAGAACAGATATTCTTTGGGTGGTTTTACTTCTGTATTAAATAAGGGTTATAAATAAGAGGAGCTTTTCCATAGAGATGAATTTAGATGAATGAAGAAGTATACCTAAGGGTAAGAATGTCATGTTTCCACTGTCAATGATACTATTGTTCAATATGTTAACAACAGACAGGTTAAAAACTGAGATTCCTATAGCTCTAAAGGCACTGCGTATTCAGCTTGGCTTTGCCTTCTTTCCTGGTGTAGGCTTCCAGTTGGAAAGCCCTAATAGACAATGAAAGCTGTAAACCTTTGGACTTGAATTAGCATAATTCTATCCAATTGATTCTTTCATTCTTTTCTAATTTTCCATATTTAAGTCTCCTTTATTCTTTGTCTTCTAAACCCCTCCACATACCAAATTTGAGAGGTGTAATCTTTACAAAGACTTCCTTGGAGTCTTTGTATGAATAACTACATGTGATTCTACTCACAAGCAAAACATGAACTCTAAGGGGCTGGAGAGATGGCTTAGTGCTTAAGAGCACTAGCTGTTCTTGCAGAGGGCTTGGGTTCAATTCTCAGCATCTTCATGGTAGCAAACAACCATCCATATAACTCAAGTTCTATGGGATCTGATGCCCCCCTCTGACCTCTAAGGGCATTGCTCACCACAGATACACTTACATACATATAGACAAAACACTCATACACATAAAAGAAAAATAATCAATACAATATTTTAAGTGTGGACTCTATGTTCCAATTGGAACAGAAAGAAGACACTCCATAAACATAAATACCAATGTTCCCAGGAAGCCAGATGCTTTAGAAATGAAGCTTTCAGGAGAAGCCTACATTGGACAATTTGCTGCTCCTTTAAAGAGATGCAATTTTATTTATTTATTTATTGATTTATATTATATTTTAAGGGATTCACAATATAAGAACACAGTTCTTTTCAGATCACATTGACATTGCTCAGTTTGCCATACAATTAGGTAACTGGTGCTACCATCAACAGATGAGGGACACCATTCATCGTTTGTTTTTCTGGGACTGTGTTACTTCAGTCAGCATGATGTCCTCTAGCTCCATCCATTTACCTGCAAAATTCATGATGTCATCTTTCTTTACCGCTGCATAGAACTCCATTGTGTAGATGTACCACATTTTCTCTATCCCACTCGTCAGTTGAGGGGCACTTAGGTTGGTTCCAGCTCCTTGCTATTGTGAAGAAAGCTGCGATAAACATGGCTGTGCATGTATCTCTGCGGTAAGATGAGTCTTGTGGGTACATGCCCAGAAGTGGTATGGCTGGGTCAGGTGGCAAGTTCGTTCCAAGTCTTCCAAGTTTTCTCCACACTTCTTTCCATAGTGGCTATACGAGTTTACATTCCCACCATCAGAGATGTAATTTTAAATGTTTTCTCTTTTGTTCTATATTTTGGACACTGATATTTCAAACACTGAACTTTGTAATCCTGATGTATTTGTATCTTCTGCAAGCTTCCAGTTGGAAAGCCTTAATAGACAATGAAAGCTGTAAACATTTGGACTTGAATTAGCATAATTCTATCCAACTGATTCTTTAATTCTTTTCTAATTTTCCATATTTAAGTCTCCTTTATTCTCTTTGTCATCTAAACCTACCTCTAGGTCCTCTTAGAAAAATCAGGCAGTCAGGTGCTCTGGTCTGTTTAAAATAGACTGAATGCCTTCATGTTGGGTCCCTGAGAAGCTGTTCTGCTCCTCTCTAATGGGAGACTTAATAAAAGCAAACAAGGAAAAGACAGGAAGACTGTCAACTTTATGAATGGTCTCTAATTCATATTTGTATGTTTCTGGATAACTTTTGATGATAGTTCTTAGTAACTGGAGTAAATAGAAGCCATATTCTATTTAGAAAGCCTATATATACATCAATAAAGAGTTTATTGAATTCTTACTATCTCTTCCAAAGAATAATTCTGAAGGAAATTTTAGACTTTCCAGTGGTTCTTCAAAATTATTTTTCTTTTATTTGGGGGGTGTTTTTTTATTTTTCTTTTATTTTGGGGGGGTTGTTTTTTTATCTTTCTTTTATAACAAGACACGTTATACAGAATAAATAATATATTGTGCATATTTCAGGATCATACCACTGATACCGACTTTAGGTTATCTTTCCAATGACAGTGTAAGATTTGCTTTCTCAGGGCCCTACTTATAATTATGAAAGCTGTTGGGGCTGGAGAGATGGCTCAGCAGTTAAGAGCACCGACTGCTCTTGCAGAGGAGCAGGGTTCAATTCCCAGCACCCACATGGCCACATCTTTAACTGCAGTTCCAGGGGAATCTAATGCCCTCTTCTGACCTCCGCAGCATTGCATGACACAGGTGCACCAACCTACATGCAGACAGTACACTCATGTACATAAAAAAAAAAGAAATCTGTCTAAGTAGTGGCACACACCTTTAATCCCAACACTTGGGAGGCAGAGGGAGGCAGATGTCTGTGAGTTCAATGCCAGCCTGGTCTGCACAGTGAATTCCAGGCCAGCTGGGCCTACAGGGAGACCTTGTCTTGAAAGGAGGAAAAGAAAGAAAGAAAGAAAGAAAGAAAGAAAGAAAGAAAGAAAGAAAGAAAGAAAGAAAGAAAGAAAGAAAGAGAGAGAGAGAGAGAGAGAGAGAAAGAAAGAAAGCTGTCTAGATAGACATGGTCATGATCGATGACCATATATTGATGTAGAAGGCTCTTGAATATTTAAGCTCCTAGTTTAGATCTCATTTTCCAAATATTTTTCTCTAACCACCACCATCAACAAATCACAGACATAAGCGCACACACACACACACACAGAGAGAGAGAGAGAGAGAGAGAGAGAGAGAGAGAGAGAGAGATATAACCAGAAGTACAGTGGACCATCTGCATGCCTCTTGTCAAATGAAATGCTGAATTTAGCCCTGAATCATGCAGGGTCATTTTTCCAGTTCCAACATTCTGTATGCCAGGACTCTCTAGTGCTGGAAATTGCTCTAAGTGCTCCTTTCCAACACCCAAACTGGAGGGGTCTCAACACTACTTGACATTAATAAGGGAAAGAGAGAAACACTGAAACTTCAGACTGCCATTTCTGCCAAATCCCCAAACTGTTTCACAAACAGACAAATGAAAGAGTGAGCTCTTTCATCTCCCACTCCATGCAGTGACACTAGATGGAGACACTCGGGCAATAAGGATCTCCTGTCACGGCCATGGACTGTATCAGAGGGAAGGACACCAGGCCCCACAGAACCTGCAGTGCACTCCAGCACAGACAATGGCATGTGCCCAGGTCCTAGACCCTCGCTCTGTGCAGCAGGCCCAGTCCCTCCTAGGGCCCATAATAGGCCCTTGCTTTTCTTTGTGAATTATTTCACTATAATTCCATAAAATCACATTTTACAAGAAGCACCTGAGGTAAAATGCACTTGCCTCATTCTTTGTTTTATTTTTTGGTCTTTATACTTCTGACTCTGTCAAGAGACTATTTTTATTTCACAGTTCCTAAATTAGAATGAAGACTTGTTGTCATCTTATTTTATTTCTCTTCTTTAAGCTGGGAACAGAGGTTTCTGTGATAAATATCTGATCTCTTTTTTGACATTAAACTTCCGATCAAAGTTCACTTGATAGCTATCTGTATGTGTGTGTACATACTAGGTGTTATATGTATTACATACATATATCTGCATAAACATATACTTGATTTGATTTTACTTAAAGATTTGAGATTACCTTTTAAGTTTTCTGTTAAAAATAACTCATTTCTATTTTCTCCTCATTTGCTAGCTTTTTTAACATTAGAGTGCATTAAATTCCATTTGTTATTAATTCTAGTGGTACATTATGTTTTAAGAGCTAATTATTGATCCCTGCATGACTTAGATAGTATTGAATGAAAAAAAATGTATTTAATGGACAGACCACATAAGTGAAGATCACGGCCACAAAGGACACTGGCCAAGGGATGAGGCCATCCCAGTAACGTGACGTCTCACTGGGAAAGCAGCTTTTAACACAAGACCCACAAATGTCCATTAGTTTGTATCACCTTTTATTCAAAGAACACTCTATTTTATTAGTTGACAGTCTGTGAAAGTTTCAGAAGCAATTGCAGTAACGTCTCTGGATGCCTGGATATAGTAACATATGTCTACCTAGAAACCTATTTTTCCTACATTTTTACCTGTAAAGCCAAGTTGTACCAACAGCTGTTTCTCATCCTGCCTTTTCTTTTTGGCAATTCATTACGATCGAAAGTTTGTTGTGTCATTTAGAGCAAGTTCCTAAAATGCGGAAAGTAGAACAAACTTGAGTTTTTCTACCTCTCAGTTCACAGGATAAGTCCAGAAACTAGATCTTAAACAACACAGGGCCGTTTTCATAGCTTACAGAGAAGACAGTAAACCTGGTTTATCCTCTTCTTATAATTCTTTCAGAAACATGTGAGGAAATGTGAAGACCACTGTGAATCGAACAATAATCATAAAATTAGGAACAAAAGAATCCGACAGAACAAAGCCTTTTCCCCTCTTTTCCCTTTTCTTTTTTTAGGATTCTAAATCACATACAAAACATTTGTTCTGCTCCAGCTCTTTGTGAACTAATTGGCTCTCCTGGAGGGATAGGTAATTGTACCTGACTACACAAGCTGTCCCGAAGCTGCCTTGGAAAGCTCCAGTAGATTCTAGTGTTAGCAGCCATCAAGGATTTCACAGGTCAGGCATCGGATCGATACAGCTAAAAGCAGCAGGGACTGTAATGTCGACAGCAGGGTTCAGAAAGCGCTGCAAGTGCCAGTTTGTTCCTCTTCATGCAGAAGCTCAAGACAGCTTAATTAACCCTTGGAAAATACAATTTATCCAGAGGCTCGGCAGGTCCCTACCAGGCCCTATTGGGGAACTGATGGGAGAGATACTGTAGCTGGCGGCGCTGAATTCCCATTTCCCCCTTTAATGCTGTTTCAGTTAGGATGCAAAGAAAACATGATTTTCAGCGGATGTGCTCATCCTGTCCTGAAGAGCCTGCGATAGGAGGCCGCTTTAGTGGGGTTTGTTAGAACTCACTTGTGACTCTGGCAGGAGCAAGGCCCAGCTGAGCATTGATCATCGGAGTCCTGGGGTGAGGAATTCGGGTGTGTGTGTGTGAGCGCGCATGGGTGTGTGCGTGTGTGTGTGTGTGTGTGTGTGTGTGTGTGTATGTGTGTATGTGTGTGTGTGTGAGTTAGATGTTCCTGTGTGTCAATTAGATTTGATGGGGTGAGGGGAGCTGAGCCGGGAATGAAAAAGCAAAGGCTTTATTTTTAACTTTTTACTGATGCAAATGATTCCATGCCCCGTGTGAAGTTCTGTAATCACAGACCCGTTTCTCCTGTCCGTAACATCTTATCACCAAGAAAATTACAGATCTGAATTTTTTTTTACATCCTCCAAATACATCATCCTGAAAGATAAAACACGTGCAGGAACCACAGTCAGAAATAAGTTTGTCTTGGGTGACACTGAGCCACTCTCCTCTGAGTATACCCCACCTTGGGTCTTTCCTTCTACCCTGGTTCCTCCATGCTAAGGCAAGCTGCTGAAGGGTATTGACACAGGGACAGAAAATACTTGGTTAGTGGTGTTTGAGGAATTGTCACATGAGTTGTCTGGAGCACTCACTGAAATGAATTGTTCCTACATGTATTTGCATGCACACTGACACTGGATACATTTTTAATTCGTATTGTTTCAAATAATCCATCTACAAGTCTTTCCATGGGTTCATCTGTGAGGTCAGTAGTGAGAGATCATGGCGTCCAGGTGCCAGAACAGCTAACTCCTGCTGGGATTCGAGTAAATAGAAGGCTCCATTTCTTCCGCTGCTTTGTTTCCATTTATGATCAGAAGCAAACTAGATTGAAGTGGAGAGATAAAATTAAACACAGATTGGACTGGAGAGATGGCTCAGTGGTTACGAGCACAGACCACTCTTGGAGAGAACCCAGGTTCGATTCCCAGCACCTACATGGCAGCTAAGAACCGTCTTTAACTCCAGTTCCAGGGGAATTCCACATGCTCTTCTGACCTCCGCGGCTTTGCACGACACGCCTGCACCAACCTACATGCAGACAGTACACTCACACACACACACACACACACACACAAACACACAAACACACAGAGAGAGAGAGAGAGAGAGAGAGAGAGAGAGAGAGAGAGAGGAGAGAAAATCACTTAAAAAATTAAACACATTAATTGTACATAAGATGTGGTATCATTTAGAGCAGAACCTAACCGTGATGTTTCTGAAACAGTTGGTAACACATGTGATACACATAAGGGGAGGCTATGGAAGTGTGGGAGGTGGGGCCCTGTCCTCCCTCCTCATCCAGAGAGATGAGATGACCATTTCTCTTTCCGTTCCTGTTGGCATACATTTGTCCACCAAATTCTTACTGAGCAGTTATGCACCAGGCCTTGGCAATATGATAAGGGAAAATTTCAAATCAGGATACGCTGAGTTTCCTTACTAGCATAAGTGCACAACAGACAACAGACAACAGTTCATACATAAAACCCCAGTGACTATGAGAAAATATTACAGCGATGTAGTCTGGACACTCATTTGATCAACTTGATTGAACAAACAACCTGTCACCCCCCACTGAATGGTGGGACTGTGGGGGTTTGGGCACAACAGTCTGTAGATTGGTTTTGCACGAAGGATGCTTATACTCATGGATTATCACTTATAGCTAAAAAATGGAAAAAAAAAAAACCTTTAAGATGCAGGACAGTTATGGCAGAATACATGATCTGGGATGGGGTGGGGGTGGGGGGGAAGGGAAAGGGAAATATGCCTGATCTGAATTGGAAAATGATGTACGAAATGCACAAACCATCAATAAAAATTAAATAAAAAAAATGTGGAAAAAAAAAAAGAAAATATTAAGCAGGGAAAGAAATACGGAAATTATCAGTACAGCCAGGGAAAGGTTCTCGATAAAGCACAGGATTTGAGGAAAATCGGAAGCAAAAATTTCATCCCATGCAAAGAAAAAGCTTCCCAGGTAGAGCATGGGCAAAGGCTTGCGAGAAGGAAGCCTGACCATATTGCAGCAAAAGAGGGCGTTGCTTAAAGTCCTTTCCTGGGAAATGTAAACAATCCGTACCTCCTTCTCCTAAATTTGTCCCAAGGTCAAAATGAAATGCGATTCTGGCAAAGTTCACTCTGGGGAGCCAGCCAATGAGTTTATTGGCTTACTTCCAGAGCTGCGGGCGATGGGTTACCGGGCAGGAGTGTGGGTGACTAAGAGCAGCCACACTGAAAAGATTGTACCCAGCAGGGATGATGACTCCTCCATGCCTGCTTAGATAAGCCACTTTTCCTACCACTTTCTATGTACTCTGGCCTTTTCCCAAGGCCACCTGCAATCCGGGCAGAACTGCATATATCTGGTTGGGAGCAGTGGGTGCACACTCTGGTGAAAGCGGTCAGGGGCAGGGCAATGTAAGACCTCGCTGGGGTCAGGCGGCAAGGAACTAAAGAACTGATATTTGAACACAAGGCTAAATGCGTGCTAGTAACCACCATGATACACTGACCCCTCACACTGAGGTTCTGTTTGGCACATGATTTATTATTGCGAAAACAAGCTCCCTGGAGACTTCCCTGTTACGGCGGCCAATCGATAGTTGACTGTAATTTCAGATTAACAGATATACTGACTCAGCACCCAGGATACCTTTGTCTTGACTGAAAATAGCAGTGTTTTCTACTTGCCCATGGAGAGCAGGCAATATAGGGCAGGGAACGTAGCTCTGTGACAGAGCACTTGCCTGGCATGGGCGAAGCCCATTCCCACCGTTGGAAAAGAAAAAGAAAAGGCACATGTGCCTTCCAGTGACACTTCCAAAATGCTGCATGCTCACCGGGTCCTTGACTAGTGAAGCAGACAGAGCCTCAGAAATTAAGCTGCAAACCTCTCCATTCTCTAGGCAAGGACAGAAAGGCCCGGAGTAGTTAGTGTTATTTAGAGACATCCTTAGTGAACTTAGATCTGTGACCATCTACTTCAGTCCTACCAGCTCTGCCCCAGTGCCCTACTCACAGCCTCCATTTCTAGTATCTTCTCATTCACATTTACAAATGTAAAACTTTCTTATGGTAAGGACATGAGTAAAAGATAACTGAAATGCTTAAACTTCATTGTTCTTCTCTTTTTAGTTTTTTGTATTGGTTTGGTTTGGATTTGGAGTTTGGATTTTTGTTTTTGTTGTTTTGTTATGGTATTGTTTATGTTCTGAGACAGGGTCTCCCTGTAGCTGGAGCTGGCCTGGAACTTGTTGACTGTGCCCTGATCTCACAGAGATCCACCTGCCTCAACCTCCTGAAAACTGGGATTAAAGGCAGGTGCCGCCGGGCGTGGTGGAGCACGCCTTTAATCCTAGCACTTGGGAGGCAGAGGCAGGCGGATCTTTGTGAGTTCAAAGCCAGCCTGGTCTACAGAGTGAGTTCCAGGACAGCTGGGACTACAGGGAGACCCTGTCTCGAAAAGACCAAAAAAATAAAAAAATAAAGGCAGGTGCCACCATGCCAGGCTCTGGTCCTCCATTTTACTGTCATTATTTTGTTCTGAAAAATATTCTACTAGATCAGCTAGCAAATTTCTAGTGCTTGGGAGGTATGGGAAGGAGGATCACAAGTTTGCGACCAGCCTCAGCTAGATAGGGAACCTCAATTTCAAAATAAAGAAAAAAGTGAAAATGTACATATGTGAATTCCACTTTATTTCTCAGCCTTTATAGTGTGACATTCAGCCAGATGGCTTAAAACTGACTGGTGGAAGAGGAAGGGGGACAGCATGGGGCAAATGGCTGAACACACTCTGGCTTGCCAGTGATTTGGAGCAAGTCATATTCCAAGCTAAACCTTAGTTTCCTCATCTGCAAATGGAGAGTGAATAGATCATTCCTAGCCCTGGCAGCATTTCCGACTACAGCTCTGTGCCATCAGAAGGCCAGCCCACAGATGTCACCTTGTGGCTCCCTTCACATATTGTCCCTCCACTGCCAAGCTTTCCGTGTATTCCATGCAGGCTTCTCTGTTCAAGTTGTGGCACATGCTCCTAATGGACAAGTTATTAAGGCTCAGCTCACGTGTCTGTAGTCTGTTTCTCAAGATAACTTAGAAGAAATCGGAATGCGTGTGCTATTCATTGCCTCTCAAAAGCGTCTTTTCACTATGTATTTAGGCAATAGTACTTTTCAACAGCATAATTGTATCCTAATGTAAAAACTGCAAATATATTTCTTTCTCCACTTTTGGCAAATCCTTAAATGACCTCATATTTTAGCATCATTATATAATACACAAAATAAGATGCATCTTATGTGAACTTATACACATAAATAGGCTTTAAAACAATCTTGACATGTTACCGTATGCTGCATGCTTTTTATGGATTAAGAAAGAACAGAAGATTAATATACCAACTGAAGTTGGAAAAAAATTCTCAAGTTTCTCTGAGTTCCTGCAGCACCTGCTCCATTTCATCACACATTCAAATATCAGGCTTGTTAATCCTGTCCTCAGAGTGTTTACATGCTGATTGCTTTGGCACATTTTTTGTATTCTATTTTTTTATAACCAATCAGTGATAATATCTGTATCATAAAAATGAGACTGTCAGATTTATTGACTGTTGATTCATTTTCATATCATTATCATTGTCTTTATGATCAAACTGAAAACCACAGAATTGGCAAATACAACTGTTTGTTTAAGGGAATTCCCTATATAGTCTTTGGTGCTTTAAGAAACTCTCACGATGCTATCTAAAATAGCCACCTCAATCTCTCTTCAGTTCTTGTCTGGCTTTTTTCCCCTCTTCCATAGCTTATTGCTATATGAAATTCTGCTGTAAACATACAATCATGATTGCTAACTGTCAATGTACTGCATATTCTATGAGTGGAAAGCTTGCTTGCTTTTTCACTATCGCCAGTACCTACATAAATGGTCAGCACATAGCAGATGTAAAATACAAGTTTGTTGCTTACATAAGTGAATTTGGTCCATTTGTATGTTTGGAAACACATATACCCTACATTAACTTTAGACATAGCTATACTCAAGCATAGTCCAATATATATATTTTGGTCTTTTTGAGACAGGGTCTCCCTGTAGCCCCAACTGTCCTAGAACTCACTCTGTAGACCAGGCTGGCCTTGAACTCACAAAGATCCACCTGCCTCTGCCTCCCAAGTGCTAGAATTAAAGGCATGCGCCACCATACCTGGCAAGACCAATACTATATTAACACTAGAGAGTTTATAATTAGTATACAAATATGATATTGGTTATTTGCCAAGTCATTTTAAAGAAATGAAGAGTCTGTAAAATGCCATGACACCAAAAAAGGAAGAAGAAAAGAACCAGGATTTCATAGAATACAATTTATTGGGTACATATTAAAACTTAGTCCTGGCTGACAAGACCAGGTATGAACTATTCTAACCTTGAATCAGAGGGATAAGACACATAGAAAAAAACTATCAGGTTGAATATCATTATCCAAGGTGTAATCTTGGTTTAATTTCAGATAATATTGAAAACTTCAGGCACCTTCTTCATGCCCCGATGGTGCCAGGATCTTGTCATAAAGTTCCACATGTCATTCTAATAGTTTTGTTTCTCTGTAAATGTTAGAAAACTCGGGGCTGGAGACATGGCCTAGCAGTTAAGAGTGCTGACCACTCTTGCAGAGGACCTGGGTTCCATCCCCAGCATCCACATGGCAGCCGAGAACCATATGAAACTTCAATTCCAGGAGAACTCCAGTTCCAGGGGAATCTGACACCCTCTTCTGACCTCCGTGGCATTGCACGACATGGGTGCACAGACTTGCATGCAGACAGTACATTCATACACATACAGAAATAAATAAAATTAAAAAAAATAAAGAAAACTCTTCAGAGAAAACTAACCAAGGTTGCTCTGAAGCAATCAAGCCAGCTTTGACTCAAGATGGTGGCAATCTTGTCAACTTGAATACTGACAAGGAGAGAGTTATTCATCCAATCGCATTCAAAAATACCCTAAGAGGAAAATAACTAACTTTATCACAAAACATTTTAAAAGATCCACACATCAAGAGAGTCAAGGTGAGCCAAGCATGGTGGCACACACCTTTAATCCCAGCATTCAGGAGGCAGAGACAGGTGATGTGAGATCAAGGCCAGCCTGCTTTACATTGTGGGTTCTGGGCCTTGTATACAAATCTTTAGATTACAGACTGGTTTCCTGGGTTTCTTGATGAGTAGGATGGAAATGCCTATTTAGCAAATAATGCCTGTGTTCTCTCTAGAAAGGATACTCTCACAATAAACTGTGTTTCTCTGACTCAGCCATGACCTGAATTGGTATAAGATCATCCGTGACAGATGACCGCATTCCCAGTCTATGACAGCGACCCCTGCATTGGCTTCAAAATCTGTTTCCAGATTCCAAACTGAGCAAAAAGGCAGCCTATTTCACAAAGATGACTAGCCAGGCCCTCCACAGTGTATGTGAATTGATTCCTTAATCAAATAAATGAAAAGGACATTGACATAAATGCACTGTAGTTACAGAGCATTTTTAATGCCTACTATTTTTTGAGCTGCTTTTGTTGACATACTTCCAAGTTATTTTGAATTAAGGTATTAGGTATACATTCAGTAGCTTTAAAGCCTATCAGGGAATAACCCCAGCCTTACAGAAAATGGCAAGGAATAAGTGTGCTGCCAAAGCAGACAATAGCACTTACTATACTACACAAGACAGTATATCACTAGCCCTAAGTCAATAAACCAAGATGAACAGTCATAGTGTTGAGTTCCCCTGGCTCACTCTGTCCTCTGGGTGCTGTCTGGCCTGGCCGGCTGATTTGCATACAGTAAGTGTATGGATCAAGGAACTAGCCCTCTCTTAGCAGCCGCAAACAAGCAGCGTTCTCTCCATCCTCACCTTGGACACGAGAGCCCTAGGATTTATTCAGTATCAGGAGACAGAGAGGAGAGACTGTTGTCCTTTCTGTGGGTTGCACACTCGATTGTCTTTGTTCAGCCCTAAGGAGCCTTCAGGATTTGCGCACCTAGCAAACATTCAGTTTCAAATTAAAACATTTCCCTGAAAATATTATTGTCTATGGTCTTCCAGGGTTCTTGAAAAACCATGGCAAGTTGGAAGTTGTTTCTTCTAGGACATAACTAAATAATTAATTAAATATGCAAAAGCTTTTCAAGAAAATAAGTTAAAGCAGTCAAGGTTAAATAATTAGAGCATCCTAGGAAAATTCAGACATGGACAAAATAATAAAAACAAAATAATTTTTATTAAGGTTCTGGAATTACATTCAAGGGAAAGTTAAAAGTTTATGGGACAGGGCTGGAGAGATAGCCTAGTGGTTAAGAGCACCGACCGCTCTTGCAGGGACCTGGGTTTGATCCCTAGCACCCACATGGTGACTAAGAACCAACTGTAACTCCAATTCCAGGAGAGCTGCAGTTCCAAGGGAATCCGACACCCTCTTCTGATCTCCGCGGCATTGCACGACATGGGTGCACAGACCTGCATGCAGAGAGTACACTCATACACATACAAAAATAAATAAAATTTTTAAAAAAAGTGAAAAAAGTTTATGGGAGAATCTCTTAGGAAAAAAATGGCCTTCCAAGAAACTATAGAAATATTAATATATGCTGACCATAATAAAAATTACCGAAGAGAGCCGGGTGTGGTGGTGCATGCCTTTAATCCCAGCACTTGGGAGGCAGAGGCAGAGGCAACTTTGTGAGTTCAAGGCCACCCTGGTCTACATAGCAAGTTCCAGGACAGCTGGTGCTACAGGGAGACCCTGTCTCAAAAAGACCAAAGGAAAAAAAATGACCAAAGAGATTTCTTCAACTGGCATTTATTTAGCCCAATAGAATGAGCAATAACTAAGCAGATAACAGTGGAGGCCAACGGAGAATGGTTGGCATATGAGCATCTGTAACCTTGCAGAAATAATACATTTAAGAGGATTTATGTCGAGTATGGTGGCGCATGCCTTTAGTCCCAGAACTCCAGAGGCAGAGGCAGGTGGATCTCTGTAGTTCAAGGCCAGCCTGGTCTACAGAGCAAACTCCAGGCCAGCTGGGACTAATGGGAGACCCTGTCTCAAAAATACAATAAAAAAAAAAAGGAGGATATATTTAGGTCTCTATATTTAGAAATCAGGAGCCATATGGGAAAGGTTTTATATATTCATCTTAAATAAATTTATTAAATTTTCTACTCTTCCACTGATATAAATGGCATCTTCTTGAGATAAGTAATCTCATGTAGATTGTATTATTCACATATATATATATATATGTATGTATAAATATGTATACATATGTATAAATATCAGAGGGCTAAGCAAACACTACACATATATACATAGTCAATTTAAATTTAATAAGAGGAGATATGCTATCTTTCTCAATCTCAGTTTCTCAAACTTTTTAATGAGTCAAGAAAAGTAGAAGAAATTAATATGCATTTGATGAGAGGCATTTGATAGAGCACAGAAGAAACTGTCTTATCTGGTAGTGTGCACCCCACCACCACCACAGAGGGAACATGTGAGTAAGTAGCCTTCCTCAGCCTCAGTAGCTCACCTATAAAAGGAAATTGGGGCCAGATACCCGCCCAGGGAAAAGTGCTTGCTGCCTACCAACCCTCATGGCCCAAGTTTGATCCCTGACACCCACATGTTGAAAGAATAGAACTTATTCCTGCAAGTTGTCCTCCAACCTTCACATCCATCCATCGTCGCTCTGTTCCCGGCTGGCAGGAAAAAGGAGAGGACACACTCTTGTTTGTCCAGACACAGTTTATTCAGGCAACTCTTACACCAACTCTCTTCTTCCCTTCTAGTGTCCCCCTACTCATATCCCCTCTCTCAACCCCGCCTCCTGCAAGGGCGCAAGCGCCATGGCAGTCTCTCATTGGTCTGTAAGCGGTATGCACAATGTACGGAGGTCAGCGGACATGCTAATGAGGGTTCAGGTTTGGCGTTCTCTTATTGGCTGGGGAATGAGCTGGGCAGTCAGGCGACAATCAGGCGATAAGATCTGGCCAGGGTCCAAAGTGCCATTTTGGCCAACGCCCGCTCTCCACATCTCCCCCTTTCTTTTATAATATGGCAGAGAGAATGCCTGTCTTAGGTTGCCCCTGCAGAGGTATTCCTTACCCGTCATGGGGTCAAACAAACAGCATGGGTTTGTTCCCTGTCTTAGGTTGGTAATACATGCAGCGGGTCTTACCCGTCTTTGACTACTTCTCTAGCATGCCAAGCCAAACTTGAGGTGAACTGCCCAGTTCAATAGCGGCAAGAGCCTGCACGAAGAACGCTCTTTCTCTGCGCTGATTGTTCCGCATTCGCATCAGACACCACAGACACAATGACCCGCGCAGGATTATACTGCAACCCAAACCCGCTATTCCAGCCCACTGCTGTAGGTGAGACACCGCCTTCGACATCCAAGAGATAAAACCCTCCGACATGAACAAGTCTACTCGTGTAGAATCGATGTGCACGATGGATGAGCGGAGTTCTTCCAATAGAGAGTCGAGTTCACCGGACCAGTTTCTTGTTAAATGATATGAGAGACTGCGTGATAGATTAGCTGCATGGCTCAGATTCTGAAAAGGTACAGAGGTAATGTAGAGCCCAGAATGTCTCCATTCACTCCCCAACTGTGCTATCTGTATAAGCACGTCGAGCTGATCCTGCACAAAATCAACCCTTTAATTGAGTGACAAAAAGGCGGGGGAATACTTGCGCTGATTGGGTGACCGGGATAGGTTTAGCGAACACTGTCATCAGCCCCCAACGAAGCTCTTCCGTCATCGCCATGGGCCATGGCACCATCATCACGAGTATCCCACACTTCCACATCTTGAACCACTCGGGTGAAAGGAGCATTAAAGGTCTGAAACACTGTTATGACTATAGAGGGGACAGTGACAGCAAATCTTACCGTGTCTTGAGAGTGAAGGGGAATGGAAAAGAAGCAATCTTTTATCTATAATTATAATGGGCCAGCGTCTTGGAATTGCTGAGGGCAGAGGAAGCCCCCGCTGCACGGGCCCCATAATTACCATTTGTTTAAGCACCCTCGCCGCCCCATTCCCATCTGCCCTTTTGTCATTTGCGTGACTGCAGCCGCTAGGCCAGAATTGGTAAGAGGGCCGCCAAATTCCCGACAGACCTTCATCCACACTTCAAAGCCTTTATTTTTGTAAGGGTTTATTGCCTGCCTACACTCCTTTGTACATTGTTCAAATACCAATTGTTTAACAAGCGGCATGGCAGTGTCAGGGTCACCAAATACTTTTCCTGCTGCCTCCACCATTCTTGCCACAAATTTTTTTAATGATTTTAAAATCGAGTGGCTCATGATAACGGTTATCGTCCTGTTGGTTTTGGAAGACCGGAAAACATAGGGCTGGATTTTGAGCGGCTACCTCCCTCCAGCACTCCGGATGAAACGAAGTGCCAGGTACCGCAAAAGGCGGAGGGGGCCCCGGGGCCGTCGGCTGTAGCGGAGGTCCCGGGCCTGCCGGCTGTATGTTAACCTTCACTTGCTCCATGCTTTCTACCAAACTCTCCAACTCATCAGCTGACATATCCTGCTCTTCATCCTCAACCCCCTTGGGTGGCGCCTGTTCCTCTTTTAGCTGCTGTAGAAGTTTTTCCCCTTTTTTTATTTCTGTTGTGCAGCTCCCTTCATCACCCAAGCAATTTCTTATTAATTTCCAAATCGGAATTACACCTCTCTGCAGAATTCCTTGTTCCTCAGCAAACATTAGGTCCCTCCCTAACTTTTCCCAACGATGTGGCGCGAGGTTTCCGGTCACAAGAAACCAGGGCGCGATCATTCTCAGCAGTTCCTTTAAGGCATCGTGCAACGGCCGCATTGAATTTGAATTCCCCATAGTGTCTACTTCCGAGAACCTTAATCGTCCCCTTTCCCGGGGAACTTTATCATCTCACTCGTGAGAGCCTTAATTGTCCCACTTACCTGGGAGCTTACCGGCTAGCCCACCTGCCTGCGTCTGGTTCTGAACCGTGCTCACACCAATGGAGGTTCCCTGTCCGGGCCGCCGCTTGTCGCTCTCCTTGTCGCTCTGTTCCCGGCCGGCAGGAAAAAGGAGAGGACACACTCTTGTTCTTCCAGACGCATTTTATTCAGGCAACTCTTTTTTTTT
>VZQC01011533.1:1505290-1517217 GCA_009823505.1 Rhizomys pruinosus
TGACCTGAGATTGATCTTTCCTACTACCTCGAGCCTTTTTAGGATATTAACAACATATTGACTGTCAGAAATCAGGTTGAAAGGAGCATTAAAGGTCTGAAACACTGTTATAATTATAAATTTCTTTCTGACTAGTTTCAGAGCTTTAGCAACAAAGAGCTACCTCCCTCCAGCACTCCGGATGAAACGAAGTGCCAGGTACCGCAAAAGGCGGAGGGGGTCCCCGGGGCCGTCAGCAGTAGCGGAGGTCCCGGGGCTGCCGGCTGTATGCTAACCTTCACTTGCTCCATGCTTTCTACCAAACTCTCCAACTTATCAGCTGACATGTCCTGCTCTTCGTCCTCAACCCTCTTGGGTGGCACCTGTTCCTCTTTTAGCTGCTGTAGAAGTTTTTCCCCTTTTTTTTTATTTCTGCTGTGCAGCTCCCTTCATCGCCCAAGCAATTTCTTATTAATTTCCAAATCGGAATTACATCTCTCTGCAGAATTCCTTGTTCCTCAGCAAACATTAGGTCCCTCCCTAACTTTTCCCAACTAGATATTGTAAGGCATCCCTTCACTGGGAACCATGGAGTGACCTGATCCACCACTGCCAAAAATCTGTCTAGAGTTTCTCTCCTCAGCTCAATTCCTTTTGCCCTCAATAAAGCCTTAAGGGCGTGGCGCACTGTCAAAGCAGATGTTGTGTTTCCCATAGTGCTAGCTAGAGCCTGTCCCGGAACTGGGAGCTTTATCATCTCACTCTGAGAACCTTTTAGTCCCCTTTTCCGGGAAGCTTTATCGTCTCACTCCGAGAGCCTTAATTGTCCCACTTACCTGGGAGCTTACCGGCTAGCCCACCTGCCTGCGTCTGGTTCTGAACCATGCTCGAACCGACAGAGGTTCCCATCCAGGCCACCACTTGTCGCTCTCCTCATCGCTCTGTTCCCGGCCAGCAGGAAAAAGGAGAGGACAAACTCTTGTTCTTCCAGACGCAGTTTATTCAGGCAACTCTTACACCAACTCTCTTCTTCCCTTCCAGTGTCCCCCTACTCATATCCCCTCTCTCAACCCCACCTCCTGAAAGGGCGCGAGCACCGCAGCAGTATCTCATTGGTCTGTAAGCGGTATGCACAATATATGGAAGTCAGCAGACATGCTAATGAGGGTTCAGGTTTGGCGTTCTCTTATTGGCTGGGGAATGAGCTGGGCAGTCAGGCGACAATCAGGTGATAAGACCTGGCCAGGGTCCAAAGCACCATTTTGGCCAATGCCTGCTCTCCACAAATGGCATCTTCTTGAGATAAGTAATCTCATGTAGATTGTATTATTCATATATATATATATATATATATATATATATATATATATAAATATGTATACATATGTATAAATATCAGAGGGCTAAGCAAACACTACACATATATACATAGTCGATTTAAATTTAATAAGAGGAGATATGCTATCTTTCTTTCTCAATCTCAGTTTCTCAAACTTTTTAATGAGTCAAGAAAAGTAGAAGAAATTAATATGCATTTGATGAGAGGCATTTGATAGAGCACAGAAGAAACTTATCTGGTAGTGTGCACCCCACCACCACCACAGAGGGAATATGTGAGTAAGTAGCCTTCCTCAGCCTCAGTAGCTCACCTATAAAAGGAAATTGGGGCCAGATACCCACCTGGGGAAAAGTGCTTGCTGCCTACCAACCCTCATGGCCCGAGTTTGATCCCTGACACCCACATGTTGAAAGAATAGAACTTATTCCTGCAAGTTGTCCTCCAACCTTCACATCCATCCATTCTGAACTCTCCCAAAGTGACAGCATCCGTTTCTACATTCCAGGCAATCCCCTCCAACCTTCACATCCATCCATTCTGAACTCTCCCAAAGTGACAGCATCCGTTTCTACATTCCAGGCAATCCAGGGTCTGGCCCAGAGGGGCACAAGAAACAAAGGAGCATCCAGGTGTGTAGGGAGTGCTACCTCCGTACACAGATGTTCTGCCATGGGGAGGAGATGTTATGACTGAGAAGAGACTAAACAGGAAACTCTGACTTTAAATGGAAAAAAAATACTATAGGAAGAATTTTCTCCAAAATAAAACTGATAATTATTAGAGGGACCAAAAAAGCCAAGTTTAAACTCCGGAAATTTTGAATTATTAGCATGCCAAACAGATACAATGTACATAGTCCAATTTGTAATAATGGAATCTTTTCTTCTTTATTGACACATTTAAAATACAAACCAAACTCGAATATTTACCAATTAAGGATGTGTATATTTAAATATTTTACTTATTATTTTTTAATTGTTTTTGTGTATTAGTGTATTGCCTGCATGTCTATAAGTGTACCTGTGTCACACAATACCCACAGAGGCCAGAAGAGGGTGTTGAGTCCTCTGGAACTGGAGTTATGGATGGTTATTAGCTACCCTGTGGGTGCTGAGATTTGACCCCTGGTCTTCTGGAAGAATAGCCAGTGCTCTTAAGTGCTGAGCCATCTCTCTAGCCCCAACAAATGTATGTATGTAAACAAAGTGTCTTGGAACTCACAAACTGGATACTGCTACCCTAAATAATAATGATAAATGTACTTCAGATATAGCACAAAGGGAAAGAAATTACAGACATGCCTGTGAAGAAGGAATTGGGTTATTAAGAAGGCAAAAATGAAAACAATAGAGATTGATCAATAATATGTTGGGAGCAAAGTAGCCCAAGCAACATTCTTCATTTTCTACTGATGAAGACAAATGTTACTTTGTTTCTGAATTACAAGTAGGTCCAGACATAATGATTAAGGATCATTTGAAGTAGTTGAATATCATCAGCATATATATTATTTTGTACAATTAATATATACTTTATAAAAAAATAAATGTTTTACAATTCAAACACTTGAAATTTGTCTATTAAGATTGAGGAGAAAACAACACAAATGCAAGGTTTTTTTCATCCACAGCATTAATTTTAAAAATATCAATTTAGCAAAACCGTGAAACTGAGAATTATTTATATATCCAAACTTCAGGGATAAGAGCTCATGGTAGGAGCTAGAAAGATGGCTCAGTGATTAAGAGCCTGGATACTCTTGCAGAGGATCCAGTTCAATTCCCAACACCTACATAACTGGTAACAACTGCCTCTAACTCCAGTTCCAGAGGATCTGACCACCTCTTCTGACCTCCTTGGGCATTGCAGGACATGGATACACTTACATAAATTCAGGCAATACACTCAAACACATGAAATAAAAATAATCAATAAAAAAATTAAAATAAAAAAGAGCTCATGATACATCAAGAGTAAATTCTCATACTGAAGAGTACCTTGGAGTTGCAGCTCAGTGATAGAGCATCTGACTGCAGAAAGAGTGCTTCAGCAAAGTGCTAAGGAAATAAGAAGCAAGGACTTTTTTTTAAGTCAGATAAAACATAAATAAAATGTAAAACCAAAAAAATTGCAGAAAAATCACAAGAACAAAAAGCTTGGAGCTGATTTCTTCGGGGAGGGAACAGCTGTGGCTATGCTTAAGCAGCTTAAGAAACCTCCTCCCTTATTCAGATTCAGACGCTCCTGCTTTGATTTGGGAGCGCCATTGTCCACCTTGGACTTCAAACAGGTTCTCTGTCCAAAGGTCAAGGTCCAAAAGTATCACTATCAAAGGACTTCACTGACCCCTTGGCATAGTCGTGCTTCAATCCTACTTCTTCTCTTGCCTGTAACTTTTACCCAAATCCTTTATTTCATTCCAGTAGGTGGACTACAGAGATGAGTTTATTTAAATAAAGGAGAAAAGATCATACAGCTATAATGTTAAAGGATGTATCAAATCTACCTTTTGAAATGAAGACATATATATATATATATATATATATATATATGGATTCATATTCATGACAAAAGATATCTTAATTATATGAGGCTAATTGTTTCCCTAAATCATGTTTTTTAATAGATGTTTTTAATAAAATTATAAAAGATCATATATAGTTGTGAAACAACCATCAAGGTAAAATAGAAATAAAAAGTGAAGAAAACTGGGTACTGAGCTCAATGGTAAGAATGTTTGCCTCTCATGCTAAGGCCCTGGCTTTAAATTCCCAATAACACAGAGAAAGAGAGAGAGAATAGATATTAAAGAACTGCCTATCTAAAATTCCTTTGTTCAAATGATTTATGGGATATATTTTAATCTTTACGCAAAAGATCTCTTTTAAAAAATGTTACTTAGAAAATAGAAAAAATACAACATAAATTTGAATTAATGAAGACAGCCAAAACTGATGAAAGAAAGATAATTAAAATTCTCATATGTGACTGTACAACGAAGAAACTTTAAATACAAGCACACATAAATTTCGAAGTTTTATTTAACTTAAAATGTTTAAATTTGACCTCGAATTTTCATATATAATAAATTAGTCTTATCAATTTTCTTATGAAGTATTTTCAATCTTTTAAATCAATTACAAAATTTCCAGAAATACAAACTTATGACCAATCTTGTTTCTTCATCACTCTGCTCTTCTCTTCAACTGCTATTAAACAGCAAAATCACCTCTAGCCATTATTCCCTTTTCATATTTGAACATATCATAAAATTCATTATGCACAGAAGTTTGTGTCCTTTTCCTTTTTTCTAGTAGATTGTCAGGAAGCTGCTGGAGCCTCCCACAGTCTGGACTCCGCTGCTGGTTACCCCTTTGTGGTAACATTCCTGTTTCTTTAGTCTGTGTATTTCTTGAAAATTGTGGTGAGGTCTAGAGTATTTTTGTTGAGTTTTCCAGTTTCAACGACTCACTCATAGAATTCTGCATATAGTCATAACTCATGGCTATGGTTCATTACAGAGAAAGAATACCCAGGATTGGTAATGGGAAGAAGAAACAGGTATAAGCTTGCAAAAGGACTCTTTTGGGTGGAATCACAGAGTACTCACTTAGCAATCAGTGACAATACATATGAAATGCTCAGCAGAGACTTCCTGTTCAACATTTTTATGGGGGGGGGGAAGACACCTCAAGGCTCCCCCTCCAGGAACATACCACAATTCAAGACTCCTAGAAACAAGGCTCTCCATAACCATGTGGTTTATTCACATTATTTAAGCATAACAAATGCTCATATTAAGGAATAATAGTGCTCTTAAAATCTATGTTCCAGATATCCATCAATGGCCAACATTATAAGCAGTTCATTCTAAGGACAAGCACTCAAGCCCGCTAAGTTAGCTCCTACTGCGCAATATTATTATAATATATATATAAATAAATAAATTTGCAGGAATATTTCATAGGTAGAATCTTTCTCCAAGAGTCTCATAATTTCTATGTCCATGTATTTTGTGGTGCTGCAGCCTATTTATAATCAGTGCCTAAATCTTTTTTTATTTTTTATTTTTTATTTTTATTTTTATTTTTTTATGTGTATGAGTGTATTGTCTGCATGTAAGTAGGTACACCTGTGTTGTACTATGCTGCAGAGGTCAGAAGAGGGCTTCGGATTCCCCTGGAGCTGGAGTTAAAGACAGTTCTTAGCCACCATGTGGGTGCTGGGAATCGAACTCAGGTCCTCTGCAACTGCAGTCTGCACTGAGCCATCTCTCCAGTCCCTATTCTTTTATTTTTATTTTTATTATTATTATTATTTTTTTTTTTTTGGTCTTTTTGAGACAGGGTCTCCCTGGAGCCCCAGCTGTCCTGGAATTCGCTCTGTAGACCAGGCTGGCCTTGAACTCACAAAGATCCGCCTGCCTCTGCCTTCCAAGTGCTAGGATTAAAGGCATGCGCCACCACGCCCAGCTTGTTCTTTTATTTAAGGTTAAGAATGATGACATTTTAATTCTATCATATTTTTTTCCCTTGTGAGCTGGAACACTTGCCTTTTTCTTAACATCAGAAAGGCACAGAGTTCCCTTTCACTGATGCTACAAGCTGAATGGGAAACGTCTCCCAGGGGCTCATGTGTCTCAGATGGTAGTGCTGTTTTTGGGAGATTGTAGAAACTTTGGAAGGCTTGACTTAGCTGAAGTAATTGGGTCATTCCAGGAGGATGGTTGAAGGTTACACTTGGCCCCTGGTCCCTGACTCATTTTTGCTTCCTGTCTGTAATGAGATGAACAGCCGTCCACACTCTCACCTGCATTGTGTTCTGCCCAGGAGCACATGGCCCAGCAGTCATGAGCTTGTTGGTCCTCTGAAGTCAGGAGCTAATGGAAGCTCCTTCCTCCTATTAAGGTGTTGTCTCATATATTTTAGTCGCAACTACACAAAAGTAACTAACACAGCAAAGAAAGGGAAGGCTAAGTAAAGGATTCCATTGGTTCCTTAGCAACTACAAAGTGGGCTATTTTTCTTCAATTATTATTACATGCTCATATTTTCAAATATATTTCCTACATCCATCTTATCACAATAATTATCATGACTGCTTAAATTATAAATATTCTTCAAGTCACATTGAAGTTCTGTTTACTGCAATCTCCACAGTTCCTTTTCTCTTATGTTTGACCGTGTTCTATGTTTATTTTGTATATTTCCTACCTCAGATTTTATTTCCATTTTTTCAAGAAGCTGTGTGTGTGTGTAAATGTGCGTGTGTCTGTGTGTGTGTGTGTGTGTGCCTGTCTGTCTGTCTGCCTGTCTGTCTGTGTGTATGTACATCCACACAGGTAAGATTATATATGTATGTTTATGTATGGATGGATTTATGTATAACTAGGAGATGATACTTAAAGGCCACAATTCAGTCTGCTGAGTCTTCACCATGATCTGTTTACTCACAGTTCCTAAGTTTTAGCAGACAATCTAGGAAGTACGTTTATTTGTTTTATGTTTGATTCAAAATAAAAGTACATTATAACATCATATTACTATTCTTAACTCAAATATAGAATTTCAGGGTATCCAACCTGCTTAATTAAAATTAAGCTATAAATAGCTATAGCTGCCCAGTCTTACATAATGTGTTTTTTACTTCCTAACCACATCAATATACTTACTTGTTCACTCTACAACATGCAGTACTTACAGAATACAGCATTATGAAAAACATATCTATAACTGCAAATTCAAATCTATAAGGCAGGTATGTTTGTCATCTTTAATATTTATGCTAGTTCTTATTTTTTCACAGTTTTCTGCAATTTTATTTTCAGTTTTCTCTAAAAACCTATACTGGAATTCTTTCCAATGTTTATACAAAATGTTGATCATCTATAGCTGCATATTTCCATTGGATGAAAGCACAAGTATCTAATCATTCCCAGGGATGAGGGTCTGAGTTCTTTCCAGATCTGGGAATGATAAATGGTAGTAAACAATCCCATGCATGTCTTTAACAGTTTTCCTGAGTAGTTTCAAGACAAATTCCTAGAACTGAGCTTTCTGGGTCAGAACATTAATCCTTTCATTAGCTATTGCCAAAATTTGTATTCCATTGTATTCTACACTTTATTTATTTATGTTTACTCAAAATAAGCCCAACAAACATTGGCCAGCATATCTTCTAATGCCCATTAGGTTTCTTTTTAGCTTAGAAATTTGATTTTCCATGTAATAAATTCTGTTCACCACCTCGTACCACCTTACCTCTCAGTATAATGAAAGGAAATGAAATACAAAATAATAATTACATAACAGCACTCTTAAAGTATGGAGTGTGCCATCAAAAGAGCAATTAATTTTAGGATTTTCTGGAAACATGCTATAGCTATGATTAAATGTGCGAAGAATCATAGTGCTCCCCAGTGCCAAATTCCTATGATAAAGACAGGACAGCTTCCTGAGAGAGACTCATACTTCTTAGAAGATATATGCCCACCAAAGTCATGAAGGAACCCTGTGTTCAAAGAAAATGAGACTGATAGCTTGCAGCAAAAGAGGGGGGGTGGGGGGAATCAGTGCTAAAATTGTTCTTCAAGAAGAAACCCATTTTATTTTGGGGTGGACTTATGTAAGAAAGAAAAATAATGCAAGTTCCTGAATCTAGGTAGTGAGGAGGAAGCAGGTATGGAGAGAGGCCAAAGACAGGAGCAGAGGTAGAAGACAGGAAGAAGGAAGTGTTTCCAAGACGGTGGGAGCAGCGCAAAGGCTCAGGGGAGAAACTGTGGAGTTGGTAGGTGTGAAACAATGCTACCTGCTGTGAAGGGATGAATCTGAGTGACCCATAGAGCTTTAATCATAAAGAAATATTTGTAATGTTTTTCTTTCAGAAAATGTCCAAATAATTAATCCTATAAATCTGACTCAAGAGATTAATATATAAATAATTCAATAACTCACTAGCATAGAATACAGAGGCTTTGTAAAATCAATGGGATATTTCTCTTGGTATGTGAACAATTCGTAACAGATTCTCTACATGCTTAGAAGCACAGCAAAATCCCTTTGAATTCAAGAAAGGCAGGCCGTGTCCTTCCACTACAGTTCAAAGAATAAGAAATTAAATACAAATTACAGTCTCTTGAAATTGGTCAAGAGTTTCTTCTAAAATGTCAGCTAAAAATATAGTCTTTAGACACTGTGGGAGGAAGTCAGAGGCAGGGCAGCAAAAATTCAAAGCTGAAAGTTCTTTAAGTTGTAAATGAAAAGCACTGTAAAAAGTTTTAAGGGAAGCAGCAGACTATGAAACAGAAAATACAAAAAATGAATAAAAGCATAAAGAAATTAATAAAATAATAAATACACATAGTAATCCACACAGAAGACAAAATGACAGCCAACCCTTGCCTGGTGTACAATGCCAATAAGGGTCTACAATAAAACTCTTAAAAATGTGGAGTTAACCTGGTGTGGTGGACGGAACACGCCTTTGATCCCAGTATTCAGGAGGTAGAGGCAGGGAGATCTCTTTGAGATTGAGGCCATCTTGATCTAAATAACTGAATTCCAGGCCAGCTGGGCTACAAGGAGATCCTGTCTCAGAAAATAAGCAAACAAAAAAAGATGTAGAATTGTAGTGACAAAGGTGATCATCTCAGATTTGTGGATCAAGTAGATTAAAATCTGATTTTATTTAAATCATACAAAGTATATAATTCATAGTGAATACATGTTACTTGAATATTATATTCTAAGATTTATTTATAAAAATCGAGATCTCCTGAGCCCAGCGGAAGGAAGAGGGGGAGACAGGTAGGGAGTGGGTGCCTCAGCGAGCTGATTGTTGATCCTTTGGTCCTGCAGTCTTTGGCTTGATTGGCTTTTGTGGCTGTGAGGTTGGAGCTATCCTCCCAGCTGGGATTAAAGGTATGGTCTTTGGCTTGATTGGATCTTGTGGCTGTGGGGGCGGAGTTATCCTCCCAGCCGGTATTAAAGTCTTTGGCTTAATTGGCCTTTGTGGCTGTGAGGTTGGAGTTATCCTCCCAGCTGGGATTAAAGGTGTGGTCTTTGGCTTGATTGGATCTTGTGGCTGTGGGGGCGGAGTTATCCTCCCAGCCGGTATTAAAGGTAGGGTGTGTGACTCTTGAGAGTTGAGATCTCCTGAGCCCAGCGGAAGGTACCGGGGCTGAAGAGCCCCCCTCCCCTGCCAACTGAGATTACGAAGAAGCATCTGAAGTAGGCAAGCAAAGCAAGCCTTCGACAGAGTGAAGAGGCATTTAGGACTCACATTGGAATACAGGCAAGGAGAAGCCCATATGCCAGGATCACGAAGAAGAGACTACACTGGAAAGGGGCAAGATAATACTGTGCCAAGCTTTACCAACCCTATGGAAGACTCCTGCAGTGGGATCCCTCTGGGGATGCCCCAGGACACAGACATCAGAAACACAATTAGGAACATAATTAAAGAACTACAAGATCATAAAGAACAAATTAAAGAACTAAGAAAAGAGAATGAGGAACTCAAGAAGGACTGAGAGAGAGAGAATGACAAGCTCCGGAAGGAAGCAGAAACACTGAAAAGATCCCATGCTGAAAAAGATAAAGAAACCAACCAGCGAACCAAAGAGCTACAAGAAGAGATTGAGAAGCTCTAAAAAGAAGTAGAAATACTAAAGAAATCAGAAGAGGAAATGAAAAAGGAAATCAAACACTCATCCATTCAAGAAGAAAGGAATGGAAAAAGCCTCAGAAGCAGAATGGAGGAAGCAGAACAAAGAATATCAGACCTGGAAGATAACACAGAACAACTAAACACCTCAAGGAAAGATTATGAAAAATTTTAAAATACACAAAAGTGGAACAACCAGGAACTGTGGGATCTTTCTTCTCCCCCGCGTTTCTTTTTGTTGACACTCTCCTTCCTTCCTTTTCTTTTTTTTTTCGGTTCCGTCCCGTTTTTTTTTTTTTCGTTTTCGTCGCTTTCTCCCTTTCTGGATCTCTTTTCCCCTTTTTTCCCCCCTCCTTCGCTATTTCCTTTCTTCCCTCGTGGCGTTTCTTCCTCCCTCTCCTGGGGTCCCTCTTTTTCCGGGCAGCTTTTTTTTCTCTCCTTTTTTTTCCTTTCTTTTTTCCCCCTTTCTTTTTCTTTTTTTCTTTTCTTTTTTTTCTCTTCCTTTTTTTTCCTTCTTTTTCTTTTTTTCCCCCCCCTCCCTTGCTCTTTTTCTCTCTCCCTCCTTCCCCCTCCCTTTCCTCTCCTCCTCTTCATTATTCTACGGTTTTTTCTTTTTATCATCATTCTCCAGGACCTTCTTTTTGTTCCCCCCCCTCTTGCATTCTGCTTGCGGTCCCTTCCCCTCCCTTTTTCTTTTTTCTCTTCCCCTTTTCCTCTCTTTTTTTTTCCCCTCCGGCCTCTGTGGCCTTCATCTTTTTTTCCCTTTATCTATATCCTTTCCGTTATGTCACTGTTTCCTTCAACCTCTATTCTCATAGTATGGATTTGGCGGTTGATGACCTTAATGTGTTAAACATATGTACTTGTTGGTAATTAGTTTTACTGAACTGAATTTTATTATTTATATAATTTTTCTTGTTATTCACTTTACGATAATCCCCCCCCTTCCTCTCCGTCAGAATTAAGCAACATTTGTTCCCGCCTTGGGTTAACTCGATGTCACCTATATCCTTTTTCATCCTCTCCCTATTGACATATAAATACCTATTTTACACTGAATTTGAATTGACCACAAATGGTACCCCTGATTATTTCTAACCTACTGCGTTATTTCTTATGCACTGACCTCTGTCTTTCAGACCCTTCTTTTTTCTTTTTTTTTCTCCCCTCCTTCCTTTTTTCTTTCCCTTTTTCAGATACAGACATGGGTCCATTCATTGCACTAAAACACCCTACTCGTTTATTCTTACATCCTTTCGTCATTTAGGGCTTGGACCTATTGTCACTCATTTTCCAGTATTCAAATTAAATACCTCATTACTGGAACTAGACTTTGGATTCATTGATTTTTTTTCCTACATGACTTTCTTCTATTATTTTCATTATTAATATGTTATTGTTTCTGTTCTGATTGACTTCCAGATGCCTCACATGAAATTTAAAAATTTTAAAACATGAATAAAGTAATTATTGACTGACGTCACTTCTATTTCATACTCTGCGTTGTGTGCCCCCTCTTCTCACGGCACAATGATGAACTGCCCAGATTTCATCCTCTTCTTTCTTGTTTCTTTCATTGTATACCTCTTCCTCTATGGGGAATATAGGGACTAATTGTAGTTTAGTTTGTCATGGTGATTCCTGGCCTCCACACCCACCCAATTTGTACTATTTTCTGAGTGTTTGGTTCTCTCATTTATCGATTGCTTCTTTTTCATACCATTATTTATCCCCACAAGTGTTTAAGATGTTAATAGATCTTATGTCAAAGAAGAAAGTCATTTCATTCCTTGGATGTGCAACACAGATGTTTCTTTTTGTTACTTTAGGCACCACAGAATGCTTCCTACTGGCAGCAATGGCTTATGACCACTATGTAGCCATCCACAACCCACTTCTGTACGCAGTGAGCATGTCACCCAGAGTCTATGTGCCTCTCATCATC
>VZQC01011533.1:1521788-1578436 GCA_009823505.1 Rhizomys pruinosus
AAAAAAAGAAAAAAAACACAAAAAAAAAAAAAAAAAAAAAAAAAAAAAAAAAAAAAAAAAAAAAAAAAACCCAAAAAAAAAAAAAAAAAAAAAAAAAACACCTGAAAAGCAGATCCTGAGTCTAGACATAATGGCCAAATGAACAGAAGAAACCTAATAAATGGACACTTTGAAACCACAAAAAAAATTAATAATAATAATAAAAAAATAAAAATCATTTGATCATACAACAGGCCACAAGCACGTCTAACATTTACAAGGATAAAATTTGTACAAACACTATTCTGTAATTATAGTGAGAAAAATGCACTGCTACCAAGAAATGAAAGTTACTCTATATAATGTAAATGATTAAGTCTAAACATTTCCTAAATTAACAAGGCTCAAAATACATAAAAATTCAAAATGAGTTAGACTGATGGAAACTTTTTAGGAGCAACAGTAAATACTAGGAGATAATGAACCAGTGACCTTTACTGTCAAGATATTTTCAATCCAAGGTTTGACAGTTAAGGCAGAGGGTTAGACTCTCTAGCATTCTATTGTGCTATAATAAGTCACCATGACCTCTGAGGCTCAAGTCAACACAATTATGCCCTTCACTATTACCCCTTGCGTCTTTTTACACTCCCCTCTTCCTCTGATCACAGCACAGCCAGGAGAGGTTCTCAGCTTCTCAGGATCATTTTCTTACTCAAGATCTCCAGTCTCAATCCCATGTGCACATCCACTTTGTTTATAAATCAAACTCAAAGGATTCAGGAATTCAGATATAAACCTCCCTGGGAAACCACAAAAACTTCCAAACACCTTAGAATTATAACGAAATTGGGGGGACATAAATAGAAACCATGAACAATGTAGACTTCTACACTGACAGTGTTTGTTCCTCTGTAAAACTTTGTGTTCTGAAATTAATTGCTACTGCTGACAGGTAACAGAGATAGAACCTGGAAAAGCGAACACATCCAATGACGCACACAAACTTGACAGTCAAGCCAAAGGACCCGACTGAAGTAATAACAATAATAATTGTGATTCTCAGGTGAAGGCTGAGGAGGGGTCTAAAACAGACAAAGTTGAAACCTCTATTCTGTATTTCTAGGTCTTTTTCTCATCAGAGAACGTATTCAGAAATAAGACAAAGTAAGGAACTGAGTGGAAATTTATTGTCAGTGTAAGGAAGGCACTCAAGCAGTGACTGCAGTTTTCCTACGAGACTCCCATTGTAGGATTTTTGGATAGTTCTTCTTTGGAACTCTGTCCTCTGGTGTTGGTGTGGCTGTTGCAATCTTAAAATCAGAGGATCTGTGATCACTTGCAGTAACACCTCCAAGAACAGACTTATGAACATTCACTGTAGAAGGATGGAGTTGGCAGATGCTCACCTGAGACTCCAGCCATTTGTTTCTTTCTGCAACCACCTGCTACACACACACACCACACACACCCCTGTATGGATCCTGTTTCAGTTGCATATTGGTGGTACTTGCCAGGCATGGTGGTGCACACCTTTAATCTCATCACTGGGGAGGCAGAAGCAGGCAGATCTCTGTGAGTTCAAGGTCAGCCTGGTCTACAGAGCAAGCTTCTGGACAGCTAGGAATAAAGGGAGACCCTCCTTCAAGATATCTGCTATCTGCATCTACTATTTTTATGTAGGTTGGTGCACCCGTGCTGTGCAATGTCACAGAGGTCAGAAGAGGGCACAGGATTCCCCTGGAACTAGAGTTAAAGATGGTTCTTATCCGCCATGTGGGTGCTGGGAATCGAACCCAGGTCCTCTGCAAGAGCAGTTGGTGCTCTTAACTGCTGAGCCATCTCTCAAGATCCTTACTTAGTTTTTAAGCCACTTAAGTTTTAAAGTTTGCCCACGTATTCATTGTAAAGACAGTGTAGCAGAATCCTCTCTTAGAAAGTTCTTATCAATACCTGGTTATGTGATAGTCTTTGCTTAAGGAACTCAATTTCTAGAACCTCTTTGCTTGATTCACATTAAAAATTCCTTGTAATAAGTTCAAACTTTGCTTCATACTGGTTTTTCCTAGAATTATTTCTAAAAATTTCAGTTTTACCTGAGCAGAGATCTCTAAATATAACTTCTCAGGTTGCCGTGGGTAGCCCTGTGAAATCACATCTGTGATGCTTTGAATGAGAAATCGTCCTCAATTAGTGGTGCTGTCTGGGGATATGTAACCTTCCTGGAGGAGGTATGTCACCACTGGGTGGTTTTAAGGGTTTTATAGCCTCACCCCACTTCCAGCTCACTCTCTCTGCCTCACACTTATGGTAGAAGATGTGATGTCTCAGCTTTCTAGCTTCCTGCTGTCAAGCCCCCTTTCTCTGGAGCCATAAGCCAAAATAAACTCTGTTCTATACATTGCTTTTAATCATCATGCTTTAGCACAACAACAAAAGTAACTAACAGAAATTGAGATCAGAGAGTGGACTATGGCTATGCAGAACTTGACCATGTTTTTTGTTTTGTTTTGTTTTTGTTTTTGCTTTTTTTTTTTTTTTAGGCATGTGGAAGACTTTGGAACTTTGGATGAGAAAAACAGTTGGATGAGAAAAAAAGCATTCTAGTAGGAGCCTAGACTACAGTAGTGCTAAGAGCAATATGGACTATGAACACCCAGTTTATGAGGTTTCCAGGGGGGGATATCTTAATGATTAGGCTAGAGGTTATATATGAGGATATTTAGGCAAAGAATCTGGCTGTCTTTTGCCTGTGTATTCAGAATATGCGTGAAGCTAAATTTAAAAGTAGTGAACTAATTTCTTTGTAGAGGAAATTTCAAGACAGCATAATGTTGAGTCTGTGCCACTGTGGTTACTATTGATAACTTGTATACAGGTCTATAATGAAAAAGATCAAATGGTGAAGAGTGAGAGCATCATGGATTGATTCTTCCATCACAGATTCAGGGAGCTGAGGTTAGGCCACCCATGGCAGGAAATCCCCATGAAGCTAGGGTGAAACTATGAAAGTGAAGCCTGGGTTGTGGTGAACATGTTGTAGATTCCAGTGCCATAAGAATCTGACAAGGGGAGCCACATACAGGAAGTGGAACCAGCCCATGAGAGAGATGCAAGCTGCCCACAGCAAAGCTGAAAGGCTGAAACCGACTGAGCCCCTTGAATCTAAAGTCCCAAGCCTTGGACATTGAGCTACAGAATTTGGCATTTGCTCTGCTGGGTTTCAGTCTTGAGTTCATCTAGGATTTTATCACTATGCTTTGATTCATCCCTTTTGGAATGGGAATGCATATTCTGTGTTATTATATGGTAGAAATATGTACTTTTCTTTCTTATTTTATAAGAGGTTACAGTTGAGAGATTACCTGGAGTCTCAGAAGACACTGGACTTTTGAACAGTTGTGAGACTGTAAAAGACTATGGGTCCCTTGGAAGTTGGACTAACTACATTTTGCATGGTGCTATGGCCATGAACCAATAGGGGCATACATTGAGAGTTCATAGCCTTGCCCCTCTTCCAATTCACTCCCTCTGTTTGCAATTGACGATGTGATCTCTCATCTTCCTGTCCTGGCTTTCTGATTCCATGAACCCCTGCCATGATGGGACCTCCTTCTCAAACTCTAAGGCCAAATTAACCCTTTCTTCCATAAGTCGCTTTTCATCGTGATATTTTAACACATCAACAAAAATTAATACAGTATGTGTCAGGCCTAACGCTGCTGACATCAGGATGAAGTGTCAGGAGGGACAGCGGTGATACAATGTTCTGTGTCTTCATCGTAGCAGTGGTAACTATACAACCATACAGGGCTACATGTTTAAAAAAATGAATTCCTTGTATGTAAACTATACTCTTATTAAAATTGGGGGAAGTGAAGATATTTTTTTTTATTTTCCCATTGAAATTTTTTCTTGTGTTGCGTCTTTAACATTTTGATGTTGTTTAATAACTCTCTTTGTCTCTCTCTTCTTTCTTTTTTTATTATTAATATAATACTTTTATTGGCATTTTGTGTATTTCATACATCATTTTTCAGTTCAATTTAGTCATATTCCCCTTTCCCTTCCCCCATCCAACCCCAGTTCCGCATTTTGCCATACACATCCTGTATCTTTGTCTCCGTATTTTTTAAAGTTTTCCTCTGCAAAGGTTTATTGTTTTGGGCAGAATTTAACTATATCGGTCCATTCTTTGACCCAATCCTTATGTTGTTGTGGTTCCCTCTCAATTGTATTGCTCAAAATATGCCTATATAAACATCATATATGTACCAGAATTATGTCCTCCAGGAGTAAACTCCAATATATGTTTGGGAGTTCTAAAATATGAATATATACCTTCCACTCATATACATTAATTACCATATCTGACAGTAAGTGGTAAGTTAATTCTAGGGCTCATTAAGAGCTTCACACATATAATATCACAGTTGCTTTCAGATAGAAATATAACAGTAACATTTTCAGCTTGCCTTTCAATTGGGGGATTTGGTGTGGTGCTAGCATCCACAAATGAGGGAAACCAATCCCCATTTGTGTTTGGGGGACTGTGTTATTTCACTTAGCATAATAGCTTTGAGCTCCATCCATTTACCTGCAAAGTTCATGATGTCATCTTTCTTTTTTTTTTAATTTTTTTATGTGTATGAGTCTGCATGTAGGTTGGTGCACCAGTGTTGTGCAATGCTGTGGAGGTCAGAAAAGGGCGTTGGATTCTGCTGGAACTGGAGTTAAAGACAGTTCTGAGCCGCCGTGTGGGTGCTGGGAATGGAACCCGGGTCCTCTGCAAGAGCAGTCGGTGCTCTTAACCACTGAGCCATCTCTTCAGCCCCAATGTCATCTTTCTTTACTGCTGCATAGAACTCCATTGTGTAAATATACCATGTTTTTGTTATTCACTCGTCAGTTGAGGGGCATTTGGGTTGGTTCCAGCTCTTTGCTATTGTGAAGAGAGCTGCAATAAACATAGATGTGCATGTATCTTTGTGGTAGGATGAGTCTTGTGGGCATATACCCAGGAATGGTATGGCTGGGTCAGATGGTAGGCTCATTTTGAGTCTTTTAAGGATTCTCCACACTGCTTTCCACAGTTGTTGTACAAGTTTACATTCCCTGCAGCAGTGGATGAGTGTTCCCTTTTCCCTACAACCTCTCCAACATTTGGTGTCTTTAGTTTTCTTGATCTTAGCCAGTCCTTTTTTTTTAATTAACTTATTTTTTAATTTTTTTTTATTTTATTTGTTTTTTATGTGTATGAATGTACTGTCTGCATGTAGGTTTGTGGACCCTTGTCGTGCAATGCCACGTACATCAGAAGAGGGTGTCAGATTCTCCTGGAACAGGAGTTAAAGATGGTTCTCAGCTGCCATGTGGGTGCTGGGGATGGAACCCGGGTCCTCTGCAAAAGCAGTTGACACTCTTAACTACTAGGCCAACTCTCCAGCTGCGATCTTAGCCAGTCTTATCAGAGTGAAATGATATGATACCTTAGAGTGATTTTAATTTGCATTTCCTTAATTATTAATGATGTTGAACACCTTAAGATGTTTATCAGCCATCTTTACTTCCTCATTGGTGAAGTCTCTATTCAGCTCTTTACTCCATCTTTTGAGTGAGTCATTTGTTTTCTTACTTCTTTGTTTTTTGAGTAATTTATATATTCTGGATGTTAATCCTCTGTCAGATGTATCAGCAACCCTGAGCAAAAAATGCAATTCAAGGGGGATCACCTTACCAGACTTCAAGCTATATTACAGAGCTATAGTTAAAAAGACAGCCTGGTACTGGCACAAAAACAGACCCATTGACCAATGGAACAAAATCGAAGATCCAAACTTGAGCTCATACAATTTCAGCCACCTCATATTCTTTAAAGGGACCAGTAAACTCATTGAAGGAAAGATAGCATCTTCAGCAGATGGTGCTGGCAAAACTAGATTCCCATTTATAGAAGAACAAAATTAAACCCCTACCTCTCACCCTGTACAAAAATAAGCTCCAAGTGAATCAAAGACCCCAACCTGAAACATGAAACACTGAAGGTGATAGAAGGAAAAGGTGGTAGCAATCTACAAGACACAGGAGTAGGAAAAAATCTTTCTAAATCAAACAGCAGCTCCACAGGAAATAAGGTCAATAGCAGGCAAGTGGGACCTCCTCAAACTCAAAAGCTTCTGTACAGTGAAAGAAGCAATCAAGGAAGTAAAGAGAAAACCCAGAGTGGGAGGAAACCTCTTTTTGTCTTTTTAAGACAGGGTCTCCTGTAGCCCCAGCTGGCCTGGAACTCACTATGTAGACGAGGCTGGCCTTGAACTTACAAAGATCCACCTGCCTCTGCCTCTCAAGTGCTGGGATTAAAGGTTTGCACCACCACACCTGGCTCTCTTTATCATATTTTATGATTTCTACTTCCTGGAGTATTTTATCTTCAGCAATGGCTCAAGGCCAATGTTCTTCCTAATGAGTTCATTTATGGTTCTACCATAAAAGTCTAAAGAATTTCTATTCTATAATGGTTAATTTTTGTGTGTCACCTCGACTGATCTAAGGATGCCTAGAAAGCAGCAAAACCTTTCTGGGTATGAGGGTGAGGGTATCTGCTGTGGAGATTAGTACCAGTCACGAAGCTGAGAGTGGCAGATACACTTCACCAGAGGGAAGCTCCTTTCAGTCCACTGAAGCTTCAAAATGGAAAATTGTTGCAAGGGCAAATTCTCTCTCTTTGATCCAGGGTATTCACTTTCCCCTTCTATAGGACATCAGAGAGCCTGTGTTTGAGAACTCCAGATCTCAAGACGTACTACCCACATCACTTCCCCATTCCATCTCATCCCTCGGCTCTGTTTCACTGGCCAGTGGAATAATACTGCTGTTTCCTGTTTTCCCCATCATTGAGATGGCAGGTCATGGCAGTCCCGGCCTCCAGAATCAATGAACTCCCGCTGATTTCTCTAGTTTCCTTTTCTCCCCACACCTCCTCTTTCCTCCCACCTTCTCTGTTATAGATACTGATTAATACAGACCCCTAAATTATTGAAATCATCGATTCGAGCCTAGCTCTTGACTTTTCCCATCCAAGGCCTTAACAAACACTGGTTTCATCTGGCTCCATCCAGTAGATCCTTTTCCTAGTCCTGCTTTCTTGAAACTTTTCTAGATCCAGTTTCAGTATGCCGATTGGTATGGCTCCAACCCCACATTGCTTCTCCAAGTCCCCAGGGCTCAGGAACCCCCATGTCCTGCATTCCAGCAGCTACCTGCTCACTTATTTCCATCTTCTTTCTGGAAACAAATCTTTCCATTTTATGGATTCACCATCACCTGTGCTTTTGAATTTATTTTTCCCATTATTTCTCTGTGTGTGGATTCAAAAAGTGACTGCTATGTTAACTGAAGGACACACAGCAACATTCCTCCACAGAATTCAAACATTACCTGATTCTCTTCAGACACACACACAAGACTTAGAGCATTGGGTTCACTGCACTTTTTGAAAACAGAAATATTTGGCATGTTTTCAGATATTGCATATTTTAGTTATCTGTTATATGCCTTCCACTTTCTGCCAAATATTCCACATTTTAATAAAGGTTTTATTGTTATTTTCATAGTGACATTAGTAACCAATTTAGGTAGAGTGGTATCCAAAGCAATAACATGACAGCAATTTAACCAATAAATAAGGCCTCTTTGTAACCCCAACCCATTGAAGAAAACCTGAAAGATAGCTGAGATATATGAAGTGTCTGTATAATGGATGCATTCTTATTTGCTTTGGATAATTCAAACTTGTAAATAAAATTACTCAGTTAAAATTATTTTAAAATAATATTTCTTGTTTTATTTTTTTAAAGAAGAATAAATGTGAAATGAATAAGAAGGTGCCAAGTGACAGCCAAGTTAATAATATTGTATAATAGATCACTAGATTTAGAACATCTAACTGGAAAAGCTGGAAATGAGAAGTTTAAAGTTCAAGGAGGTCTGCAATGTAACAAGCTTAATCAAAGGAAAAGATGTGAAATGTTCACAAAGAGGCGTCTGCAAAGCACCACACAGAAAGACTCCGTGAGTGTTGGGAAAGAATGGCAACTTTTTCCTATTAAGGAAAAATAAAAATAGGTCACGTCATTGACCTTGGCCATCCTCTGGCATAGTCATGTCACCGTCTTAACACAGAGCAGAACATAAATGGCCAAAGCCTCTCAACATGTGAGAACAGTTTCTGAAAAGGGGGTAGGAAATCAATTCATACTAATTTTAACTCCCTCTTGTTTCTGCAAAGCCTCATCTTGATTTCTTGGTGAACTTTAACACTATGAGTCTCCTTGACACAGTTCAGCTTTCATACAGTTCCCCCTCGACTACAAAAGGGTTCACTGGACCATAGATAGAGCAACCAATAAACATGACCTGTCTTGTACTAAAGACGAGCGTGTCACACTGAGCTGAAAGAAAAGAATTATACAGGGTAAATACAGTCCACATGATGAGGCCAGATCACAGGCAGAAATACGCTAAGGCTTGCCTTTCAGAATGGCCCAGCAACTTTTTATAGTCATCATCAAAAGTGTTATCAGAAACTGCTCTAATATTAAAGTAAATCTCTGGCGGCACTGTCCACTGTTACAGAACAGCTCACACATTGTGTGATGGATCAATTACAGAAAAAAGCATTCGTTACTTGACAATCTTTGTCCATGTTTGGCTGAGCACTAGTGTAATAATGAGAGATGTAAAGCATTTGTGACTTTTCAACAATGCTTTGTCATTTACAAACTACTTTGATGGTTGTTAGCATGGCAAGACTCACAGTATATGATATGTCCCTTTCTCTGTCTCATTACAATGGTCTCTCTCTCTCTCTCTCTCTCTCTCTCTCTCACACACACACACACACAATGAGACAAAAGTAGAGAGCACAAACTATATATTAAGTCTGTGAAGCATTTGAACAGCTCATTTTTATGAATGGCCATCTCCATATGGATGGACAGGAAAGTAGACATCTTTGAAAAATCTCACACGCATGTATTCTCTCAAATGAAATGGCAAAGATTGCCTCTAAAAACAATTAGCCATCTATTCTCTGCCTATTGTATAAACATGGACTTTACTTACCAATAGCTCAAAGATATTCTTCAAGTGTGAGGCAAATCTGAGTTGACTACATTTCACCAGCAACCAGTAGTCATCGGTGCCTATATCTACATAGCACTGAGACTCAGAGTTTTAGTATCCAGTATGGTTTTGTATCAATGGAAAGTCAGTTTTGTTCACTCTTTAGCGCATTTACCAAACTAAGATCCAATGAATGCTCAAAGACATAAACATAGAATGCTATCTACAAACCAAGTTTAATAAATACAGATTTCTAAGATTTGTCTCTTAAGTTTGACAGCACATTCCAAGGCAGGAACCTCAGTTATTACATTTTTTTAAAGTTATTTTGCCATTGAACACTTTTCTCTGAATACATAAAAAATGCTCTAGAATCAAAGACTTCATTTGACCCTCCAAAATAGAGACCTTGAAGTTAAAATAAGGAGAAAGCTCCACACTAAATGTGCTGTGCAGTGTAGATGAGAGAACTAAGTGTGAATTATCTAAAAGCTAAAATCAGGGGACTAACAGTGTAGACACATACCTGCCTAAAAGCCCCTAAATTGAAGAACAAACAAAATATATGTAAATATATATACTTTATGTAATATATATTTACATATTATATAAATATATTTTAAATCCTGGAACATAAGGAAAAAGCAAAATTCCCTGAAAACTTGAAATAAAAAAAAATCATTGAAATTACTTCCTACACAAAACATATTATGCAAAACCTTAAAGAACTGAGTTTTATAATGCAGGGAGTCCTATGAAGGCAAAATTCTGTAGATGGCGTGAACAAGCAAATGAAGCCAGTTTAAAAAATTCACAAAGAAGGAACTAGAAAAAAAGCTGAAAACTAATAATTGCACCAAGGAAAACCGAAATTGACAGTAGAAATACTGAACAAGTAAAAAGGAAAAGAATTCAAATCATTCTCTCTCTTGAGTTAGAAGAAACAAATCCAGAGAATAAAATCATAGCTTCCACAATTCATCACAATCCAGCCCCCAGCCCATGCTTCTAATTTATTCACCATCATCAGGACTGCCCCACACTAACCTTCAGTGAATCTTACAGCTCCAGCAACACAGGCTGCTTTTTTTTTTTTTTTTATTTAATTTTTATTGATGGTTTGTGCATTTTATACATCATTTCCATTCAGATCAGGCATATTCCCTTTCCCTTCCCCCCCACCCCCACCCCATCCCAGATCAGGTATTCTGCGATAACTGTCCTGCATCTTTCAGGTTTTTTTTTTTTCATTTTTTAGCTATAAGTGATAATCCATGAGTATAAGCATCCTTCGTGCAAAACCAATCTAAGACTGTTGTGCCCAAACCCCCACAGTCCCCACATTCAGTGGAGGTTGACAGGTTGTATGTCATCAAGTTGATCAAATGAGTGTCAGACTACATCGCTGTAGTTTCACCGTTCACCCCAATCGCAGCCTTACATTCTTACCATGCTCCCCTCTTCCGCAGATTGTTCCCTAGGCTTAGAAAAGGGGCACAGGTGGATGAGAAGTAAAAATGCCCTCTATCTCTGGAGCTGTTGACTTGGATTCTGGTCAATTCTGGCTGTTTCCTTTCATGGGCTGACAGTTTGTTTAGGAGTAACCTTTCGATCCTACTAATGAAGCACAAGCAATTAGATATATAGGTATTTAACAGCACTAAATAGTTATGGTGTAGGTTACTTTGCATAGACACATAGTTTGGATGATATGTTAATTCATGAATTACATTTTTACCCTGATAAATATACAGGGTCTTACTGTGGCTTATGACATCCCTAACTGTAGAGGATGTAGGCTTGTGGCATCAGCCATGGCGTTATCCTCCAAGGAGAGAGCCAACAGCTTTTTTTTATTGCTCACAGGAAGAGCATCCACTGTGGGGTGAAAATGCCACGCAAATTTCCATTCTTCCAGTAACTAACTTTATTATCTCACACAAATCACTTAATCTTTGTACACTTCTGGCACCTCACCTGTCAACCAGGGCTCATCCACGGTTTCTCCTCCGCTTTCTATCTTAGGCCTCTTTGTTTCCAGGCAGCAATATCCCATTCTTTCTCCAAATCTCCAATCAAAATTCACTCAGTGACCCATTCCCTACTCTTCTAGTCTAGGTTGAACATCTAACACATATCTGATTTTTTTTTTTTTTTTTTTGTCTTTTGAGACAGGGTCTCCCTGTAGCCGCAGCTGGCCTGGAACTTGCTCTGTAGACCAGGCTGGCCTTGAACTCACAGAGATCTGGCTGCCTCTGCCTACTGAGTGCTCGGATTAAAGTGTGTGCCACTAGAACTACAGATCTAATCTGTGTACTTTTCTCTTCCAGTATCTGTAAGAGTGGTACATTTTTTTTAATCCAATGAAATTTCAAATACATGAATAAACAAAAAGTTTAGTGGTAAATACCCATATAAATGGAAGTCTTGATCAAAACAATATCTTGTTGTGATCCTATCTTATATGATAGCCATTCTTTTTTTTTAAATTTTTTTTATTTAATTTTTATTTATTCTGTATGTGTATGAATATACTGTCTGCATGCAAGTCTGTGCACCCATGTCGGTGCAACGCCGCAGAGTTCAGAAGAGGTTGTATTCCCTGGAACTGGAGGTTTCTGGAATTGGAGCTTCAGACGGTTCTCAGCCGCCAGTGGGTGTCTGGGATCGAACCCAGGTCCTCTGTAAGAGCGGTCGGCGCTCTTAACCGCTAGGCCATCTCTCCAGCCCCCGATAAGATAACCATTCTTAAAGTAGGAGTTTCTGAGGAGAGGATACCGGGCACCTTGTAACAGCACATTGTCCTTTAGAAGTTAATGGTCTCAGAGTTGTCTCAGTAATTACTTGCTTTGAGCGGAAATCGGACTCACAATGTTATATTCCAACTGTCAAGTTTAGAGTGTTTGTGATTGTTAAAGATATGTAGTCTCATAAGGAAAATGAAATGTAAAATGGGGATCAAGAATGGATTAAATGGAATAGTAAGGAAGAAGGGCATTCCATATCGGAGAACAACTTGTGCCAAGGTATGAAATTTCTGTTGCCTTATAATAAAAGAGAAATAAAGTCAAATACACATCTTATCCTAACCCCCACGCTATTTGCAGACTTCAGTATTGTTTCTTTCTTACCTTGTTCTTCTTTGACTACCTGTTAAGGAATAGTATGTGGTGGTTAGATTTATCTTCTGTGAAGCAATACTACCTAAATTTTTATCTCACTTCTGAAACGTACTAATTCTTTTGTTGGCAAAGTTTTAAAACTCTATGCACCTCTACTTTTTAAGACAACAAGAGTACTGAGCCTATAAAGTAGTTTTCATGAATAAATTATTTAGTACATGCAAGTTAAAACAGTGACTAGTGCATTTTAATGTTCAATTAATATTATCACTTAGTCACATACCCCATGAAAGTTAGATGTTCTTCAACGTTTAGAAAATTAAACTCAATCCTTTCTAACGCAGACATACAGTGACCTACACACTACCACCTTTAAGATAGATGCCAGTACTGAAGTTCAGTTTTATTAATGGTAACTCGGTACCCAAAAGTCAGGAAACTTCTAAGACCTCCGAGTACCTTCCACTTATTTCTTCTGAAGGCACTGGGAAATCCCAAGATGCCCAAAATAAGTGCCATGTTCCCATTCAACCTAAGAAACTACCTAAAGAATCTAAAAATCTTGCTAAATCATCTTGCATGTGAGCCATCGGCTTTGTTTGTTGCCCTAAACTTCATTTATTCAAAGAAGCAACTGAGCTACTAATCTGATCTATGACTTGGAAAACCATTCCTCAATAAAAGTATCCAAACGGCTGCCTGCTTGCCAGCTCTCAGATGAATTAAGGTTTAACCCTGACATGAATTGAACCTCTCTCTGGGGATGCTTCTCTTTAGGGCGCTGAGATCACAGCGCTCCTCCTTCTGGCACCAGAAGTTCTTTGATTTTTGTGAGGGAGGCTTGCCACCGGAGCACAAGGCAGAGCAACGTGAGGGGATATCTCCCATGTTCCCTAAATGAAAAGCTAGCCTAGAGACAGGGGCAAGTTGGAGGGTAAATTTCAAAGAGGGGAAAGGTCAATTCTTGGTCAAAGTATGAAGAGCTTATGGAAGAAAGGAAACTTCGAAAATAAAGCATTAACATAAATTACCGAAAATAGCCTTTGAAGTCCTACAGAAAGAGATGAAGCAAGTCTCCCATGATCAAGGCTCCCCCCTTTTAAAGGAAACATGATCTTTGTCTTATTACTTCATAAAATTATTAGAAATATCTTTAGATGATCCCGTTTGACATTCTTAAAGAAAACTTTATGGTCACTGAAATTTAAAAAGGTGCTACCTCTATACAAAAGAAAAGTAATAAGGTCAAGTTTCCCTTTCTAGAAAGAAAATTAAATCTGTAACTTTACTGAGAGAACTGCCTTCCTATTTGAAGGGGAAATGGCCATATTGAAATAACATTACAACATAAAGTACATTGGTTCAAAGACATAAGGGTGTCAAATCAGTATCAATAATCTGGTAATTATAAGTAAAATAGAAATTTATGTGTCCAAAGAAAAGGATATTTCTTCTTGGGGGATGGGAGGTGGGTATGAAACATCTGTTGTCTGTGTAAGATAAAGGAATCAAATAACTGGCCAGTCTCCATCTTCCACTACTGATTCACTGGCTTAAATGACAGAAGGACACAAATATTCCAAAAGATCCAGAAACAAAAGTTCAGCTAAACCAAAAGGATACAATGAGTACTTCAAAGATTCACACTCACAAGAGGTCAATGACTTGTTCTCAAACATTTTCACTCTAGTCCACTTACAATCTTAAAAATGTTTCAGGAACCTAATAGACTTTTGTTTATGTAAATTTAATCTTTAAGTATTCACTATTTTGGAAGTTGATTTTTGAAAACTATATATGTTAGTACATTTAAATCAATGACAATTTCATTTTATTATGAGATAATAAATATATTATTTATATACTTGTTATTATATAAATATATAATAATTTTTTGGTCTTTTTGAGACAGGGTCTCCCTTTAGTCCCAGCTGCCTGGAGCTCGCTATGTAGCCCAGGCTGGCCTTCAACTCACAGAGATCCACCTGCCTCTGCCTCCCAAGTGCTGGGATTAAAGGCGTATGCCACCACACCCAGTAGTATAATATATTTTTTATTGATGCTTTGTGTATGTCATACATCATTTTCCAATTCAGTTAAGGCATATTTCCCTTTCCCTTCCCCCATCCCACCCCACCCCCATCCCAGATCATGCATTCTGCCATAACTGTCCTGCATCTTTCTCTCAGTTTTTTTTTCCATTTTTTAGCAATAAGTGATAATTTATGAGTACAAGCATCCTTCATGCAAAACCAATTTGCAAGCAGTTGTGTCCAAACCCACACAGCGCCTTGGTCCCATCATCCAGCGGGGGGGGGGGGGCTTGTATGTTCAATCAAGTTGATCAAATGAGTGTCCAGGTTACATTGCTGCAGTTTCACCATTCACCCCAATCGCAGCCCTTACATTCTACCGCACCCCCTCTTCCGCAGATTGTTCCCTAGGCTTAGAAAAGGTGCATATAATACATTTTTATAAACAAAAATTGAAGAATGTTATCTTCCCTTTTGTAAGTCTCTTTTTATATCTGCATTACTGAAAACAGACAAATTCTACTACTTCTATTTTCCACCTGTTGTGATAACTTTGGGGTTTTGTTTTTATTATTTGTTTTCTATTGTTTGTTTTCTATTGTTTGTTTGAGACAAGCTTCCCCTATGTGGCTCAGGGTGGCCTCCAACTCACGCTCTTCCTGCTTCAACTTTCCTAGCGCTGGAAGTTCAGGTGTGTGCCACTAAGCACAGCTCATCTGCTGTCATCCTTAGTTTCAATTTAAAATACACAGAAATGCAATAGGAAAAAAGGAAGTATTTTAATGGCATTTTCAGATAAGTGTGGGTCTTGCTCTTTGGCAGTACACTAATTTGGAAAGGGCCGAATCTGTAAGATGAGTTTGAGTGTAGAACCTGGGACTATATCAAGGAATTTTCTATATGAAATTCAGAAATCACCTGTCTCTAATTCCAGCTCCAGGGAATCCAATATGCTTTTCTGACCTGTGCAGGCACCTGCACATATGTGCACATAGACAGAGACATACACACATAAAAAGAAAGTAAATGGGAAAATGTATTACAACCACTTAGATACAACTATAGAAGAATTTCCATCCAAATTAGAGAATAAGCTCTCTGGACTGTAAAGCTAGTCTATCAAGAGTGAATCTAAGCTACAGATAGAATGAGAACCGAAAAGGAGGAGAACCAAAAAGGATGAACAAACTCAGGTTTAAAAGAAAAAAGAACTACAAAATAACATCTGAATCAAACAAAAAGCACACGAAGTATGGTATGATTTTGATCAATCAATAGAGAGAAATAAAAGACTTTATTTTGAGCTTGCAGAATGGCTCAGCTGATAAAGGCACTCTTTGCTGCCCAATGGCACATATCTAACTTTAGTTTGATTCCTGGAACCCACAGAACAGTAGAAGGATATAATTAACTCCACAAAATTGTCCCTTAACCTCCACATGCTGGTTATATATCACCTCTGTTGTATAAAAAATAATTAAAGGCCAATAAGAAGACTCAGCAGGTAAAAGGACTTACCACCAACCCTGTGGACCGACAAGGTAGAAGAAAGAACCAACTCCCTCATCTGACCTTCACACGCATACCATGGCAGACAAATAAATGTCAAGCATTTTCTAAAGAACTAAGAGGTAACAAAGGAAATGGAGCAAAGGAGGAGCCAATCGTTGGCAGAGTTGAGATAGGGAACAATTGCTTAATATTAAGTCTTTCTGTGCTGTTTTAATTTTTACAGTTATGTATGCATTGCTATGACAAGAAATTATCTGACCAACCTATCAGTATTAAGGCCATTTAAATCATATGTTTTCGTTCTCTTTAATGTCATTGGCTATTAATATGCGATAGAAATAAATTTAAGGGCCTGGAGAGATAGCTCAGTGGTTAAGAGTACTGACTGCTCTTACAGAGGACCCGGGTTCGATTCCCAGCACCCATGTGGCAGCTGAGAACCCTCTTTAACTCCAGTTCCAGGGGAATCCGACACCCTCTTCTGGCCTCTGCAGCACTGCATGACACAGGTGCACCTACCTACATGTAAGCAGTACACTCATACACATAAGAAGTTAAATAAAACAAAAGAAAGAAATTTAATAAAAGATGACAGTGAACATTTCCTCAGTTTAATAGAAGTTTTCTAAAAACTTCCTATTATATATTCACAGATAGACATAAAGAAACTACTTCAAATTTAAGTTTGGGAGATAATTCATAAGTTTAATTTATTTCCCATGATGGCAAGGATACTAAAACCTATAGCTTATCATTAGGGCATATTTTTATTTATTTATTTATTTAGTTAATTTATTTATTTATTTATTTATTTTGGTCTTTTTGAGACAGGGTCTCCCTCTAGTCCCACTGGCCTGGAGCTCACGCTGTAGACCAGGCTTGCCTTGAACTCACAGAGATCCTCCTGCCTCTGCCTCCCGAGTGCTAGGATTAAAGGCGCGTCCCACCACGCCCAGCTAATTTTATTTATTTTTTATGTGTATGAATGTACTGTCTGCATGTAGGTTCATGCACTGTGTTGTGCAATGCCACGGAGGTCAGAAGAGGTGTCGAATTACCCTGGAGCTAGAGTTAAAGATGGTTCTCAGCCGCCATGTGGGTGCTGGGGATCGAACCCGGGTCCTCTGCAAGAGTAGTCGGTGCTCTTAACTGCTAGGCCGTCTCTCCAGCCCCAGGGCATATTTTTTTAAAAGTTACCAATGCTTTTGAGTTGTAAAGTTACCAAAATGAAAGATTATATTGGGAATTTATTTTACTTTAATGAGTAGGCCCCAGGGAACCATAACTTAGTCTTGTACAGCACAGCTAACACTCCTGCCTCTTCTCCAGATCACCACAGAGAACAGAAGGCAATAATAATTACTAGATGTTTTTCGAGGATGGTGTGTCACTAGAATTTATGAGCAGTACAATTAGTCACTGATACTGCTGGTTTCAGGAAGTTAAGTCTCTGTCAAACAGTCTCCCAAATAACATAGTTATCAAACTTACTGGTATGTATACATATTCCTACAGAAGTCTCCCGAAGCCAATCCAGGTGATTACAGAAGAAAAAACAAACTCTCAAAATGCAGAATTTACATGCAAATTTTATGTGTTTCTAAACCTAGAATGTTTTAGAATTGTGTGTACATTTACAAACATGTGAAAAATTTGCATCAATTAGACACATTGTAATAAGTGTATGAGAAGTAGAAGTCGGGAATCCTAAATGCTCCTGTTCATTTGAAGAGGCATAACACTCTTCTGAAATTACAACCCCAGTTTACATCACCTTCCTCTCTGCATACTAGAATGTCTAATATAGGATAAAGGATACAATACAATGGAATTTACAGGCACTGAAAAGGACCTTTTTAACAGAACCCTGATAACACAGGCATAAAGACCAACAACTGACAAATGGAACCACATGAAACTAAAAAGCTTCTATAGAGCAGAAAGACATCATGATTCTAGTAAAAGGGCAGGCTACAGAATGCCAGCTTTACCAACTGTATATATCTGACTGAGGATTAATATCTAGAATAAGAAAAGAACTCAAAAAACTAAATATGTTTTAAAAACTCAATGAATTCAGTTAGAAAACAGGGTATGGACCTCAACAGAGAGTTCTCAGTGGAAGAAATTCAAATGGGTGAGAAACAGTTTTTTAAGAAGTTCAACATCCTTAGCCTCAAAAGAAATGCAAATTAAAACTACTTTGAGGTTTTATCTTACCCAAGGCAGAATGACAAGCCTGCAAAAACCAGACAACAAAACAAAATCAAAAATAAAACAAACAAACAAACAAAAAGCATTTGCTGGTGTGGATATGGAAAAAAGGGAACACTAATTCAGTGCTGGTAGGGATGCAAACTGATACAGCCACTATGGAAATCAGTGTGGAGGTTACCATGTGATCTAGCAGCAGGACTCTTGGGCACACATGCAAAGGACTTTATANTTTTTTTTTGGTCTTTTTGAGACAGGGTCTCCCTTTAGTCCCAGATGGCCTGGAGCTCACTATGTAAACCAGGCTGGCTTTGAACTCACAGAGATCCGCCTGCCTCTGCCTCCTTCCCGAGTGCTAGGATTAAAGGTGTGAGCCAACACACCCAGCTTAATTACTATACTTTTAACAGAGAATGAACAACCTAGATGTTCGTTAACTGATGAATAGATAATTAAAATATGGTACATTTACACAGTGGAATATTATTCAACTGATAAGAAAAATGAGATTAGGCTGCAGAGATGGCATAGCAGTTAAGAATACTGGCTGCTTTTCCATAGGACCTGGGTTCAATTTCTAGAACCTACATGGCAGCTAACTACCATCTGTTAATCCAGTTCTGGGGACTCAAATGGCCTCTTGTGGCCTCTGTGGGCATTGCACATATGTGGTACACCTCTATCCATGCAAGGGAAACATTCATGAAATATAAAATAGAAGTAAATAAAAAAATGGAATTATAGAATTCACAGGCACACATAAATGGAACTAGAAACAGTCTTGCTGAGTGAGATAACCCAAACCCCCCCAAAAAATCACATTTTTTTTTCTCATATGTGGATGTTAGTTTTGAATCTTTAGATATGTGTGCTTCATTTGGAATACTCATAAAGGTCAGGAAACTTGAGTATATAAGGGGTCACGGGGGGGGGAGTTTTCCAGGGAAGGGAGGTAGAATGGAGTGGAATAAGGAGGAAAGGAGAATAACCAGACCGGAAGGACTAAGTGGGGTGTGGGATGGGTGGCAGTGTAAAGGAGGGAATAAGAGGAGGAATAGCCCACAGCAAAGGCATTGTGAGGAACTGCATGAAACCTGCTCCATGAGATTACACGGAGTTGCCCTCCAACAGGGACAGTGCCCACCCAAAGACTTCATTCTAGTAAATAAAAAACCCAATATCAGGAATGGATAACCTGTCTTCAAGTTGCTAGCCAGTTGGATCTCATTGACTCCCAAACATGACTGTCTATTGCCATTGCCCTTGGCTGCCTTCCGGTATTTAAAGATAAAGAGCCTAATGCTGGAGACAAGACATACTTGAGTCATACAACGTGGATAAATCATTGACTTGGAAGCTTCATCCCTACTGACTAGCTTCCATAATGCTGTAAGGTGTATGCATATGATTGAAGAAGAAAAGTAAAGTAATCATCAGTCTTATCCAGCTGTGAACTGTGTGAACTACAAATAACTGGACCTGAAAAGTATGCCCACTGGTACAAAAGAGGCATGAATGTTATAGGAATAACCACCTCACTTCTGTTTGCACTTATACATGAGATGGAACCTGTGTCTGGCACTATTATCAGAGGCAAGAACCTATCCCTATGTAAGCCATGGGCCCTATAGGAAAGCCTGCTATTAATTTCTACTAAATGGAAATAATATTGAAATGACTCCTAATGACTTATTGCTATATTTATAAATTTTAGCGCACTTCTCATCTCTCATTAGAGAAGCTTCTTGCAGTAAAAGGCAGCTATCAAGCTGGGCGTGGTGACGCATGCCTTTAGTCCCAGCACTCAGGAGGCAGTGGCAGGTAGATCTTTGTGAGTTCAAGGTCTCCATAGTGAGTTCCATGACATCTGGGGCTACAAGGAGACCCTATCTCAAAAAGACCAAAAAAAAAAAAAAAAAAAAAAAAAAAGCCAGTTATCACAGAAACCCATAGTAGTCTAGTTGCAAAGAATAAGAGTGTTCAGCCCTAAATGGTACAGCTATATCATATCCATTCCCCCATTGCTCAGGGATATTCAAGAAAGAGGAAGAAGAAAGATTGTAAAAGTAGAAGTGATGGACGACTACAAGGAAACAGTGGTTTACAGACAACAGGGCAGTTGCACATATGAATTCACAGCAATTGTGACAGCATCAAAAGACCTGCTTAAGCTCAATCCTGACGAAATTCCAACATAGAGTTGGGGAGGTAGCCATGAAACCCAGTCCTATCCGAGTAGCTATTGACATCTGACGGCGGCTGGGAAGGAGAGTCCATGTTCTTTAGTGGTGTAGTCTCTATTAGATCCACCAGACTCCAGAGCGGGCACCACTTGCAACATTGTTTGGGTAACACAAATTGGACTCGACGGGGGTGGGGGGCGTGGGGGGTGGGGAGGGGTGGACATGAAGCCGGTGGGCATGGAGTTAGGGGTGGATCTGGGAGGAGATGGGAGAGTGGAGGATATGATCAAAATACATTGCATTAAACTCTCCAAGAATTAATAAAAAATAATTATAAGTAAAATTAAATGTCTGAGTATTTTGGATCTGAAATGTCACATAATATAGGCAGGTTGTGGCTTTTCCTGTGGTTTATTTCTCAATATCCAAATGATAGTATTGTTATTATGTTTGCAGCTTAATTTCTATAGAACCTATGGAATATAAAAATACCATAATATTTGTACCTAATTTGTTCATATATGTCATGAAAAGAAATTTCCACATGCATGCATATAAGTGATTGTGTTAGAAATCAGTAAAAGGTCTCATGAACAGAGCAATGTTGAAAGACTGGAGTTCATGGCTTTGTGTTTGTAGGCTTACAGCTACAACAGCTAAGATAGAAAATTAGTCATTTACATCTTTATATTTAATCAAATAGGTGAAATTTTTGAAGCTATAAAATCTATATGATTCATAAATATTTTTTGTGCTTCTGGAAATTACAACAAATGCCTTACATATACAAGGCAATGGTTCTACCACTTATCTACACTTTAATACCTTGCATGATTATCAAAGTATTAATTAATTCTTTAATTAATTAAACTACTGCTTAAAGTGCATGCTAAGACCTGAGTTATAGGAAGCAACTGGAAGAAAGCACCAAAATTTATTCATTATTTCAGAGTTAATATAAACTTACTAGTCACAGAAAAATGTTTGACTTATATATACTAAAATATTTTATTCAGAAATATAAAGTATTCAAAGCCTAGTTGGGTCTTAGGAGCTTTTAAATGGATGTATATTAACAACTATTTTAAACCACATTATTTCTACCTAAGAAAGCAAATGTAATGAAAGGATTTTTTTTCTCCATTCATTCAATTATTTATTTATCATTCATCCTATAAATATTTATTGAGCTCACTGCTCTTATACAACTGTAGAAAAAGCAGAGACATAAAACATGTGGCCATAAAACTATGTGATAAGTACTGTTGGCTATTTACCAAGTTAGGCTACTCACAGGAACAAATAAGGTTAATTAAAAAAAACCACTCTCAATAATATTACTCCTAATATAACCCAGTAAAACAAAAAAAAAGTCTACATTGGTGTTAATTATACTAGAAAGAAATGGCAAGTGAGAAACTCTAAAATTCTATTTAATTAAGGAAAATGAGGCAAAATGCCTGTTTTCCTAACTTCATCCTTAATAGACACACGTTCTTCATCTTTTCCTTCAGTTGTAGGAGTTCTTGAAAGTCATTATGACAGGATCATTTTACTAAGCAAAAGGACCATCATATAGAAAATGACTAAATTATTCTATGTAGGATTTCTCTATTTACTTATTTATTTATTTATTTATTTTTGCCTTAGGCTTTGGAAATATTGAGGCCATGTTGTAAATCCTGGTCACTGCTTTTCTAAAGAGCAAAAATGAGAGTTTATTAGCATCTCAGTGGTTGCCTCAGTAATGACAAAACAGTTGCTCATTATTGCTTATGAGTTTCATATTAGATTCATTTGCAATAGCAATACATCTTCTATTCATACTCAATTGCTGAACAACAGATACTGACACCTGCTGTACAGCAGAATTTATCAGATTATAATAATACAAGTAGAAATTCAGAATCTGGACTTAAAGTTGCCTCTCTTATGACTCTGCATAGGAAAAGACCTCTGAAATGATCAAGGCTAGAAAAAGATACATATAAGCACAGCTGATCCAATTCTCCAACCCTGAATTCTATGTTTCTCTGTATGTTCTGTCTACACAAGGTAGTGTTTTAATGAGTGGCATGCTAAATGAAAAGGTTCCCAAAGATAAACTTTTTTTTTTTTTGGTCTTTTCAAGAAAGGGTCTCCCTGTAGCCCCAGCTGTCCTGGAACTCACTCTGTAGACCAGGCTGGCCTTGAACTCACAAAGATCCGCCTTGCCTCTGCCTCCCAAGTGCTAGGTTTAAAGGCATGCACCACCACGCCAGCTCCCAAGATAAACTTTTAAACCAGAAAACAAACTAAATTATTTTAATACATTTCGTATATAGTTTTGCCTTAATCCATGGGGAGTAATTGAGTTTCTGAGTAAGCCTAATCCTTTCTGAGATATTCAGTTACGTTTATTTACTTGAATTCCTAGTGGCTATTGCCTCATGTCACTGCATATAATAAAAGAAGAGACTTCCAACTATCTTTTTGTTTAGTTCTATCCATTTAAATCGCCACATATAGCATACAAATTAAAAATAAAATTACTGTTTATACTTCTCTGAAATGCTTTAAAAAAGAAATCCAGTGTTTTTAGTATGTATTTTATGTCCCATGAAATATATAGAACTTCTTTGCTCAGAGCATTTTGTTCATCTAAAATTCTAATTTCAGAAGAAATATAATTTTTCTCAAAATTCTAATAAAAACTCAGCACTACATTCTCAAAATTAATTGTTGAGGCAACATTCTTCTCAACAAATACCATGTTGTCACATGACCTGGGGTTTTAGCTATAATTCTAAGTCAGGTTTATTGGGAGTTATGTAGTTTGCTATACAAAAGTATGTTATGTAATAAGTCATTTGATCTAACTGGTTGGATCTTGTTTTGAAGTCCTTACAAATTGGGTTTTTATCTTTGCACTATATGGCACAGATGCACAGCATTCCTAATTCAAGGTTTTGTCTAATACACAAGGAAACCCATCCCCTTTTGTGGTACTCCAATATTAACAGCATTTTATCCCTGCTCAGAATCTGACACCTTAGAGTTCATTCTTCTTTTTGCTTCCCATTTCTCTCTCTCTCTCTCTCTCTCTCTCTCTCTCTCTCTCTCTCTCTCTCATCACATAATCATAAAGTTTTTCCAATTCTAATACAGTTTTGTTCTTAAACCCATAGGATAATTAAATCACTGTGTAATATCTGAAGATGTAAAAGGATTTTTATTTTTTGTTTGATTTTTTTTTTCCCACTCAGACTGTGCCCCCTCCCTCTGACTCTCCCAAAGGAAGAGCAGAACGATCGTCAATGGCAGATAGCAGTTGCAAAAGAGCAACACTAAGAGCCGGCTTCACGCTCAGGAGGGAGCACTACGTCTCCTCCTTGTGGTTTCTGGTACTCTACACAGTCAGAGAAACTTCTCTAGTTACAAACTATAGAAATGATCCCTGAAAGTATAGTCTTTGTTTGATTTTTGAAGATTTAGTAGTGAAGCTTGACATAGTAGACGGTGGTGCACACCTTTAGTCCCAGTGCTTGGGAGGCAAAGGCAGGTGGATCTCTGGGATTTCAAGGTTACTCTGTCTCAAAAAGACAAAAAAAAATTTAGTAGTGAGTCCTTCAATAGAAAGGTGAATTCATCTATTGATTTCAAGACTTAGAAATGAATGCCTTATCAAAATATTTATATTTTGACAAAAATATCTGGAGCCATTGAATATTTTCTTTTGAAATATATTTTATTAATTCTTTCTTGTAGTATGCATTTATGTTTATATATTGTTTTGAAATTTTTATTGTTTAGTGTATTTCAGACATCATTTTTCAATTCAGTTTAGGCATGTTCCCTTTTCCCTTCCCCCAACCCCACCCCAGATTTTACATTCTGCCATAACTGTCCTGCATCTTTCACTCAGTCATTTTTTATGCTTAGAAATTCATATTTTCCTCCATTAATTTTATATTACTCTAAAATATGTATACATACTCTCCACCTATATATGGTAATTACAGAGTCTGAAAATAAGTGGTGGGTGGAATCTAAGAATATAATACAATGCATTTTGATCATATTCACCCACACCTCCCCTAACTTCCCTCAGGTCCACCTCCACCTTCCTACCCTCTCATAACTTTATATCTTCTTTTTTGTTTGTCTTCAATAACTCACTGACTTCAATCTGAGCTACTCATGTAGTCATGGGAGCAGGCCATCTACTGGGGCATCCTCAACCTACTAAGGCCCATACCTTAAACAACACTGATTCTCCCTCCCCCAGAAGTCATCAACTGTTAATAGTTTCTCTATTAGGGATAGACTCTAGAGACCCTCCCCCATCCATGCCAGAAGTCTGATTGTCCTCTGCAGACAACCACAGCTGTTATGAGTTCATGTGTGCAGTGATCCTGCCGTGTCCAGAAGACACTGTTTTGATCCTGTCCTCCTGAACCTCTGGCTCTCATACTTTTTCTACCCTGTCCTGTAAGTGGTCTCTGAGCTTTGGAGGAGTGTGATCTGGATGTTCTGTTTGTGGCTGAGTACTTGTTTTCTTCACTTTCATCAGCTGTGAATGTCTGCATTAACTACCATCTGCTGTACAAAGAAACTTCTCTGATGAGTTCTGAGAGCTACAGTAATATGGTATGAATATTGAGATATAAATTTAGAGGGCAAAGTGATACTGCGTCCATTTAGCAGAATAATGGTAGTAGAGTAATCCTTAGGGCCAGAAAGTGTCCCAACTATGGGTTCTTGGCTAGATTTATAGTCCCAGGCATGCATTTTCTCGTATGGTGCATTTTCAATCCAGTCAGAATGTGTCTAATCCCATAACATTTGTGCAGCTAAGCAATTGAGTATTTTCTAATCTACAGTTGTAAATATTTGAATGCATGAAACCTAAACACACTGGTGCATTACTATGAGATACATGGCATTTGAAATAAGCATGTTTAGATAGGAGCACAACACAAACTGAAGAATAATAGCCCAAACAGGCATCTATAATTTCTTTTTAATTTTGCTCATCAAAAAATATTCTATTTCTTTAATATTCCTCAATAATGGTTCACTTTCTTCAGTCTTACCTTTTTCTAAGGTCAATTTTTATTGAAGATTTGTGCATTTCATACAAAATTTCAAATCAAATCTAGACCGGTGTCCCCTCCTCCCTGTCCCCCCTCCCCACCAGAGCTCATGCATTCTGCCAAACATGCTTTTCATCTTTTTCTCAGTCTCTCTCAAAATTCTCAAAGCAGAAGTTCACTGTTTCAGTCATTTCTTTGACCCAGTCTTTTTGTTGTTGTTATTATTGTTGTTATTCCTTCCAATATGTATCACTCCAAAATACACATATATCATAGGTTTTAGCATCTTCAGCTTATGGCTTTTTTTTCTTTATTAGGCTGAAAGATGTTGTGTTTGAAGGCTCCTCCTTGGCAAGCCCAAACCACCATCAGTTCTGCCCTTGTGCTCCACACTGGAGTTTTTCATTCCCATGGTCACCAAATGAGGTCCAGTAAGCATCATGTCCTGTCTTGATCTTCCGGTACTGGTTTCCATGATACAACCTGGGTAGTCCAACAATGGAGTCTATACTCTGAAGAGGCTGAAACCCCAGTAGTAGCTCAGTCCACAAGCTGGATATCTCAGCAGTCCCCATCTGGCACTGAAGGTTTGGAGGATTCTTGGAGAAGACATGAGTCTTCAGTCCATATTGAAAGATTGAAAAGCTGTGTCTCATGTCTTTGAAGGATGGCAAAAGCAGTGGCAGCCACAGGGTAGCTGTACTTGCCAGTAAGACAAGCAAAACGACTGTGGTGTTTGTTTGTTTTTTTTTTTATCTTTTTGTCTTTTTACTAAGATCTCGAGTTTTATACCTGAAGTACAATTTCTCTTTTTTTATCTTTTTGTCTTTTTACTAAGATCTCGAGTTTTATACCTGAAGTACAATTTCTCAGGCCTTACTATTTATTTATTTCTGGTTATACTTTCCTTTTGGATGTTTAAGGCCACACAGCCCAGATTAAACAAGGTTTTTGTTTACTCAAGGTCAGTTGAGGATCTGGTCCTCAAGGGTCACTCAGGTTTTGGGTGAGGAGAGTCCCTGGATCCTTTTGGCTTTTCACTTACCAGTTCCATCCACTTGAGGACAAAGTCAGTTCTTGCTAGACCAGGCTTCCCTTTTTGAAGCATTAGCAGACTTTCCTCTTTATAGACTGGACACTGGCTGACGTCACATTAGTGGATCTCTAAGACCTCCCTGCACAGGAAGACTGGTGACTCACATTTGCAGGACATTTGAAGAGATGCCCCCATGCATAGTCCCATGGGACTTAGTTGACATCTGAGGGCAAGGAAAAAAGTTATCCCTTAAGACCCTTGGCCAAATTGGTATGGGCATTAAGTATGGTCATTAAGTATCCAGAAAGGCTAAGTTATACCAGCTTGATACTTTTAACTACTCTATAATATTTTAGAAAATGCTTGGACAGAAGTTCAAGCAGCCTTGTATAAGAAATACTAAGAAGCACTCCCATAAAATAAATACTGCTGTTGGACATAATGTCATGACCTACTAGTTTTTTCCTCATTCTTTGGGTCTTATATTACTCTAAAATAGGCATATATATCCTCCATCCATATACCAAAAATTCCTAACTTTGAAAATAAATGGTAGCTTAGTTCTAGAACCTGTTAAGGGGTTCACAATATAAGAGCACAGTTGTTTTCAGATCACATGGAATAAAACATTAACATTGCTCAGCTTGCCTTACAACTAGGTAATTGGCGCTAGCATCCACAGATGAGGGATACCATTCGTCATTTGTTTGTTTTTCTAAGACTGTGTTACTTCACTTAACATGTTATCTTCTAGTTCCATCCATTTACCTGTTCATGATGTCATCTTTCTTTCTTTTTTTTTTTTCAGTCTTTTTGAGTCAGGGTCTCCTTTTAGTCCCAGCTGGCCTGGAGTTCACTATGTATACCAGGCTGGCCTTGAACACACAGACATCTGCCTTCCTCTGCCTCCCTAGTGCTGGAATAACAGGCATGTGCCACTATGCCCAGCGATGTCATCTTTCTTTACCACTGCACAGAACTCCATTGTGTAGATGTACCACATTTTCTTTATCCACTCATCAGTTGAGGGGCAAATAGGTTGGTTCCAGCTCTTCGCTCTTGTGAAAAGAACTACAATAAACATAGCTGTGCATGTATCTCTGCCGTAAGATGAGTCTTGTGGGTATATACCCAGGAGTGGTATGACTGGGTCAAATGGAAGGCTCGTTTTGAGTCTTCTAAGGGTTCTCCACACTGCTTTCCATAGTGGCTGTACAAGTTTACATTCCCACCAGCAATGGATGAGTGTTCCTCTTTCCCCACAACTTCTCCAGCACTTGGTATCATTTGTTTTCTTGATCCTAGCCATTCATATCAGAGTGAGATGATATCTTAAAGTGGTTTTAATTTGCATTTCCTTAATTATTAGCAATGTTGAACACTTTGTAAGATGTTTCTCAGCCATCTCCAATTCCTCATTTGTGAAGTCTCTGTTCGGCTCTTTGCTCCATCTTTTGAGTGAGTCATTTGTTTTCTTTCTTCCTTGTTTTCTGAGTAGTTTATATATTCTGGAAATCAATGCTTTGTCAGATGTATCAGTGATGAAGGTTTCCTCCCACTCTGTGGGATTTCTCTTCACTTCCTTTCAGTCTTTTCTTATGCCAAAGAAAAATGATAGTCATAACATAGGTTTTCTGAGGATAGATAGATACATAGATAAATAATTAAATCTAAGTACATAAATAAAATTCCTTCAACATAAACAATCTTATCTAGGTTCTTCCACAGGATCAAACAATCAAGATAAGCATATTTTGTTGGGAAACATCAAACACTCTGAAGCTGATTAAGAATTTTTGAGACATACCATTTCTTCAAATCTAATGAAAGACTTTTATAGGTATATTAAATAAAATCCTATCAGTTTCTCAACTGCACAGCAAATGCAGCAAGTTAAGCCCAGATATTTGGTCTTTTTTTTTTTTTTTAATTCCAGAGACCAGTTAGTTGTCCACTTTAAATTTGGTACTTGAGGGCTGGAGAGATGGCCTAGTGGTTAAGAGCTCTGGCTGCACTTGCAGAGGATCCAGGTTCGATTCCCAGCACCCACATGGTGGCTGAGAACCATCTTTAACTCCAGTTCCAGGGGAATCCAACACCCTCTTCTGACCTCCACGGCATTGCATGACACGGGTGCACAAACCTACATGCAAACAGTACATTCATACACATAAGAAATAAATAAAAATTTTAAAAAGGAGACATTCTCTTTAAAAAAAAATATGTACTTGAAAGGAAAAGAGATGGGTTAAGATTCCTGCCATGAATGAAATGCTTGTAATTCTAATTATCATCTAGAAAATATTAATTAAGGATTGTCCAATATGCTGCATTCTGTTAGCTATGACTGTATAATTAGCCAGCTGACTTCATACGACTTTAGTTGCAAAAACTGTTTTTGTTAAGGAAACCATGCTTGCATTTTCACTAGAGATAAAGACAGCTCCTTGTGATAAAAGTTTCAATAAAGCATTCCATAAATGCTTCTAAGTTTGTATCTGTTTAATAGTATAACTTAAGAACTCATAAAGCAATATTCCAAAAAGAGAGAGCGAATTCTGAAGTCACCAACATAAAAACTTATTTCTATAAATTATAAAATATGAAGAAGGGTAAGAATGTAGATTTTTAAAACATAAGTGACAGATTTTTGTACAGTATTCTGAATAAACATTACATTAACACTGAGAATGTTTTAAGTGACCATAGTTGAAAAATAATTTCAAGGAAGGGAATTTATGCAGAGAACATTCTCTAACTGCAATAAAACTAAGCTAGGAAATGATAGATATCTAAAAACTTTCTTTGGAGATAAAAAAAAAAATGTATGTGCAAGATGTGGTGGTGCTCACCTTTAATTCCAGCACTCAGGAGGCAGAGGCAGGTGGATTTCCATGAATTCAAGGCCAGCCTGGTCTACAGAGAAAATTCCAGGCCAGCTGAGGCTATAGGGAGACCCTGTCTCAAAAAGACAAAAAAAAAGCCATTTTATTTATCTTGTTAAAAAATAATTTAAAACTTACTTTGAAGATATGTATTTTTTGATAAATACAATGGGGTCAAATAAGACCTGGATAATACATGGGTCAAAGATGAACTTACAGTAAAAATAAGAAAATAGAAAAATATTAAAATATAAGGGCATATAATAGAAAATGAGGAAAAGAAGGAAAGAGGGAAGGGAAGAAAATAGAAAGGGAGGGTGGGAGGGCGGGAAGGGACAAAGGGAAAGAAGGGAAGGCAATCAATAATGTAAGAAGCAGCGGTTATATCTCTCACCACAAAAAAAAAAGAGTAACAAAACAACAGAAATTAATAAAATAGAAAAACCTCAAAATGGTGGATAGAGGGACAGACAGGGGATGTGGACTCTGCAGCCAGGTGGAGTCCAGCATGCAGCCTTACTGCCGAGCCCGGGGCTCGACCTCCCACCTCTGAGACCAGAAAGAAGAGCTGCGTGCACAGATAGGAGAGACAGGAAGCATGCAGATTCAGCAGACAGGTGAGGTGCTGTGGTTTGCTGTGGTTTGCTGTGGTTGGGATGATCCAGCAGGTGCAGCATCCGTGATTCTAGGCTGCACAGCCAACACTGAGGAAGAAACCAGCAGGAAGCAAAGTGAGTGACCAATCAGTCCTCCATATTAACATTTTAGATTAGCAATAGAATCCAAACAAACAACAACAACAACAAAAAAATTCACATGCCAAAGACACAACAGAAAAACAACAATATGGGAAAAGTTCATAATAAATCCCCACTAAACTCTACCAATCCTGTAGAAGATCCTGACAACAAGATCTCCCTGGAAGGAAACCAGGATACTGATCTTAGAAGAACAATTGTAGACATATTCAAAGATAAAGAACAAATCAGATAACTAAAGGGAGAGAATGAAAAACTCGTGAAGAAACTAGAAGGAAAGAATGATAAACTCTGGAAAGAGCTATAGGGAGAGAATAACAAGCTCCAAAAAGAACTAGAGGAAGAGAAATACAAACTCTGAAAAGAACTAGAGGGAGAGAATGACAAACTCCAGAAGGAAGTGGAAACACTGAAAAGATCTCAGGCTGAAAGGAAGAAAGAAACTGACCAGTGAAGCAAGGAACTACAAGAAGAGAATGAAAAGCTCCAAAGGAAAGGGAAATAATGAAGAACTCACAGGATGAAATGAAAAAGGAAATTGAACATTCATCCAATCAGCAAGAAAGGATGGGAAAAAGCCTCAGAAGCAGAATGGATGAAGCAAAAAAAAGAATATCAGACCTACAGGATAACACAATGCAGCTAGAGACCTCAAGTAAAGATTATGAAAAAAATTTTAAAACCCAAGAGTGGAACAACCAGGAAATGTGGGACACTATGAAAAGCCCAAACCTCCATATCATAGGGATAGAGGAAGGAGAAGAATCCCAAGACAACACTATTGATCAGATCTTCAACAGAATAATAGAAGAAAATTTCCCCAAACTGAAAAAAAGACAAACCCATACAAATACAAGAAGCACATAGAACACCCAATAGACAAGACCAGAAAAGAAATTCCCCATGCATATCATAGTTAAAACACTAAATGCTCAAAACAAAGAAAAAAATACTGAAAGCCACAAGAGAAAAACAACAAGTTACATATAAAGGGAAATCCATCAGAATTACAGCTGACTTGTCAATGCAAATGATGAAAGCAAGAAGATCATGGACCAAAGTATTCCCAGTGCTAAACAACTTTAGATGCCAATACCCAGCAAAAATGTCAATTACAGTTGAAGGAGAAAGAAAAATCTTTCATGACATAAACAAAATGAAAGAACACATGTCAGAAAAAGCACAACACTTCAGAAAATACTCGAAGCAATTCAAAGAACAGAGGAGCAACTATCCCCAAGCAATCCAAGAGAGAAATTAACAAAAGCATAATAGAGTAAAAAAAATACCTAGACCAAGAATGCAAACAAAAAATAAGTTGAAAGGAAACAACACACATCTCTCAATAATAACTTTAAATACTAATGGTCTAAATTCCCCACTCAAAAGACATAGACTGGAAGAATGGATTAGGAAACAGAATCTACCATCTCACTCTCTAGGACAGACACCACCTTAGAGTGAAAGGATGGAAAAAAATATTCCAAGCAAATGGTACCAAAAATCAAGCAGGAGTTGCTATTCTAATATCAGAAAAAATAGACATCAGAGTAAAATTAATCAGAAAAGACAAAGAGGGCTATTATATCCTTATCAATGGAACAATTAACCAGGAAGCTTATGCACCAAACTCTGGTGCACTGACCTTTATAAATACAATCCTTCAGGACCTCAAGACACAGAATAATCACAGCACACTAATAATAGGGGACTTCAATACCACACTGAGTCCCTTGGGTACGTCAACCTGACAAAAAATAATATTAATTTCTCATTCTAGGCCCCTGGGGATAGTTACTCCTCTCTTCTGTCCTTTGAATTGCTTCAAGTATTCTCTGAAGGGTTGGTTTTTCTGGACATGTATTCTATCATCTTTTTATGTCATGGAATATTTTTCTCTCTCCTTCAACTATAATTGACATTTGGACTGGGTATAGTAAACTGGGTTGGTATCTATAGTCCTTTAACACTGGGAATGCTTTGCTCCATGTTCTTCTTGCTTTCATAGTTTGCACTGAGAAGTCAGTTGTTATTCTGATGGGTTTTCCCCTATATGTAACTTGTTTTTCTCTTGTGACTTTCAGAATTTTGTCTTTTTTTTTTTTTTTTTTTTTTGGGCATCCAGCCCTTTAACTAGGATATGGCAGGGGGAGTTCCTTTTTGACTTGTCTGTTTTGGAGTTCTATGTTGCTCTTGTATTTGTATGTGTTTCTCATTTTTAATTTGGGGAAGTTTTCATCTATTATTCGGTTGAAGATCTAATCAATACCCCATTCATGCATTGAATTCTTTTCTTCGAGTTCCCTATCCCTATGATGTGGAGGTTGAATCTTTTCATAGTGGTCCCTTAATTTCCTGGTTGTTCCACTTTTGTGTATTTTAAATTTTTCATGATCTTTACTTGAGCCCTGAGTTGTATCTGTGTTATCTTCTGGGTCTGATATTCTTTGTTCTGCTTCGTACTTTCTTCTTCTGAGGCTTTTTCCATTCCTTGTCTCTTGAGTATAAGTGTTCGATTTGCCTTTTCATTTCATCCTGTGAATTCTTTAGTATTTCCACATCCTTTGGAGCTTCTCAATCGCTTCTGTAGCTCCTTGCTTCGCTGGTTGTCTTCTTTTTCAGTGATTCCATACCCTGCTGAGTTTGCCATTCGCTTCCTCTAGTTCCTTCTGTCATTTTTCTTTTGTTTTTTTTTTTTTGGTCTTTTCGAGACAGGGTCTCCCTGTAGCCCCAGCTGTCCTGGAACTCACGTTGTAGACCAGGCTGGCCTTGAACTCACAAAGATCCGCCTGCCTCTGCCTCCCTCCCAAGTGCTAGGATTAAAGGCATGCACCACCACACCCAGCTCCCTTCTGTCATTTTTCATTCTCTCCCTCTAGGTCCTTCTTGAGTTTTTCATTCTCTCTCCTTAGTTCTCTGACTTGTTCTTTATATTCTTTGATTTCTTTGAATATGTCTGCAATTGTTCCTCTAAGATCTCTGTCCTGACCCACCCCCAGGGGGATCCCACCTTAGGAATCTCCCACAGGGTTGGTAGAGCTTGGTGTGCAATTATCCTGCACCTTTCCCATGTTGTCCCTTCATCATGTCCCTGGTATGTGGGTTTCCCTTTTTGTCTGTATTCTGATGCGAATCCCAAATGCCTCTTCACTGTGTTGAAGGCTTGCTCTGCTTGCCTCCTTCAGATGCCTTTGGTTTTTGTTGTTGTTGTTGTTGTTTGCTTGTTTGTTTCTTTTCTCCTTGTTTATGGAGTGTTGTCTTGTCTATGTTTCAGGCTTTCAATTTTGTTTATATATTAGAAGTCTAACTCACTCTTCCCTTTCTGTTCTGAAGGTTCTCCAAAAAATCATTTAGGGAACAACCCAGTTGGCTCCCTGCTGAGCATTGTGCTCACTCTGTTTCCTGCTAGCCAGTTTCTCTCTAGGTTGTTTCTAGGGCTTGGTAATGAGGGACTAGAGGTGTCTCAGGTTCACTGTTTCATTTGCCTTGCCTTGAGCTGTGGAATCACTATTGTGGTTGCACTTGGACACTCCCTCAACAATTCCAATTGGTGGGGGAGAGGGGGTACTCTGTGCTTCAGGTGATCCTGGGAAATCCCTGATCTAAGCTCTGTGCACTCAAGTCCCACAGTGGCAACAGGCCCACCTTTTATACCAGCTAGCAGGGCGACTCTGCTCCCACAGCCACACAAGACAATGATTCAATTATCCAACAGTCCAATGATACAATTATCCAACTACCCAGTGATAGAATTATCCAACAATCTGCCTGGCTGAGGCAACTGGCTCCTACCTGGGCTCCTACCTGGGCTCCTACCTGTGCTTCAGGTGGTCCTGGGAAATCCCCAATCTAAGCTCTGTGCATTCCTAACTTCTGTTTTAATTGGCTTTAAAAACAAATCATGGGACTGTGTTACTTCACTTAGCATAAAATCTTCTAGTTTCATCCATTTACCTGTAAATTTCATGATGTCATCTTTCTTTACTGCTGCATAGTACTCCATTGTGTACATGTACCACATTTTCTGTATCCACTCATCAGTTGTGGGGCATATGGGTTGGTTCCAGCTCTTCGCTATTGTGAAGAGAGCAGCAATTAACATGACTGTACAAGTATCTCTGCTGTAGGAAGAGTCTGATGGATATATACCCAGAAGTGGTATCTCTGGGTCAAGTGGTAGGCTCATTTTGAGTCTTTTAAGGGTTCTCCATACTGCTTACCATAGTGCTTGTACAAGTTTGCATTATTATACGTGGGGGCATCTCTTGAAAAGTCCTGCAGAGGTGGGTCACCATTCTTCCTGTTCAGGGAGGTCTTGGAGAGCCACTAAGGGGAGTTCAGCCAGTGCCCAGCCTATAAAGAGGAAAGTCTGCTCATCCTTCAGAAAAGGAATACTGGTCTAGCAAGACCTGACTTTGTCCTCATGTGGATGGAACTGGTGGATGAAGAGCTAAAAGAAGCAAGGGGCTCCCACCAGACCCCTGAGGACCAGATCCTTAACTGACCTCAACAAAACAAAACCTTGGTTAATCTGGGCTATCTGTATGCCCTTAAGCATCCAGAAGGAAAGTACAACCAGAAATAAATAATCAATAAGACCAGAGAAACTGTAGTGCAGACACAAAACTTGATATCTTAGTAAAAAGACAAAAAGAAAAAAGAGAGCACCATTGTTTGGCCTGTCTACAATTCTTACAGGCAGGTGCATATGCTCTGTGGATGGCACTATTTTGGGCACTCCTCAAAGACATGAGACACAGCTTTTTTACTTTTTAGCCTTCCAATGTAGACTGAGGACTGCTGAGATACCCAGCTTGTGAACTCAGTAGCTAATGGGAATTCAACCTCCTCAGAATATGGACTGCCATTGTTGGATTACCTCGGCAGTATCATGGAGGCCAATGCAGGGAGATCAAGACAGGATGCATGCTTACTGGACTTCATTTGGGGGCACAATATTTAAAGCAGAAGCAGGTCAGTAAGGGTTTCCTTCTGCATAAGGTTTTTTTGGAGTGTAATGTCTTAATCATAGTCTACCATCAAATATTTTAGGAATATCTTTAATGTTTAGATAGTATATTAGGAGCATGCAATAATTACATCATAGGTTCTCAAGCAGAGGCAGTCCATTGCAAGGACCTTCTTTGCTGCCAGTTATCATAGGCTGTTTAAAGCTAGAAAACTGAATAACAACACTGAATACTGTAGAAATGCACTTTACTCAGTAATACTTGAGTTGTTGCAATATTAGATTACCAATTTGGTTGTTACAGAAAATCCTTAACTGTAATTGATGATTGTTGCCGTAATAGTATATTACCTGTATTCTACCTCTAGTAATGGGCTTTATGTGCTAGATTTCAATGTCCTTGAGCCTGGGCAAGTGCACAAGCCTTTTTAAAAAGAAACACGATTTACTTGCACAAAACTGATCAGATTCTTCGAGAGATCATTAATGCCCTCGAAGTGGTTTTTGTGGGTGTGAAACGGTGAGAATTTGAATTGTTCCCTTATTATAGTATTGAAATTAAGTCTACTTAATCTATCAAATCATGTTCATGCCCTAATTTTATATACTTGTATCTATCAATAAACATTGTGGAAAAAAAATCATGCCTTCTTTCTGCATCTGTTTCTTTCTTATTGAGTAATTTAAGGACATTATCTTCTTTATAAATTTCAGCGTCTTAACTACAATCTGTGCTCACCACTACTTCTCTGAACATTTCTACTATCTGTTTTACTCATTGGGCTCCAGCTATCTTGATTTTCACACAGAGGCCTGGGTGCTCCTGTATTCTGTCTTTTGCATGAGCTGTTCCTTCTACCTAAAAGGCTATTCCTTCCCAGATATTCTTGAGATTCATTCTTTTTCATATATTTTTATTATTTCTTATTTCATTTTATATGTATGAGTATATTGTCTCCATGCTTGTAAGTGCACCCATGCCATGCAATCCCCACGGATCCTCCTGGAACTGGAGTTACAGAAGTTTGTGACTTGTGGTGTGCATGCTGGGAACTGAACCCAGGTCTTCTGCAAGACCAGCCAGTGCTCTTAATCTCTGAGCCATCTCTCCAGCCCTGAAATTCACTCTTTTAACTCCTTACTTATCAACAACACTCTCAACTCAACCAAATATCAATCAGAGAGATTCTTCCAAAAATAGTATTTATTTGAAAATAACAGAGCACTGTTCTAGAATGTGCGTGCTATAATAAATTGTGAGTATATGGAATTAGAAAAAAAAAAAAGACAAGTATGTAAACTTGAGATGAGGAAGATTCCAATCAGACAGTTTGGGAAAACAACCCTGAGTTAATAATATAGGTGGTGCCAATCCACAGTTAAAATATAGACTTAGCTGGGCGTGGTGGTGCACGCCTTTAATCCTAGCACTTGGGAGAGAGAGGCAGATCTTTGTGAGTTCAAGGCCAGCCTGGTCTACAGAGTGAGTCCCAGGACAGCTGGGGCTACAGGGAGACCCTGTCTTGAAAAGACCAAAAAAAAAACCATAAACTTTTACTAGGCCTGTTTGCTTGTGGAGTTGTTTTCTGTGTGAGGGTGTGGTGGCTTCGGGGCATGGTTATTATTCTGGAAGATGTTTTGTGTTAGTAAACATCAAGCTTGAGCATTCTACTAAGTGAGCTATGTCCCCAGCCCAAACCTCACAGCTAGTGCTAGAGAAAAAGCTCTATTAACAGAATGACTGCCTAGCATGTGGGAGGTCCTGATGCCTAGCACAGCATGAAGCTGGGAATGGTAGCACATGTGCATAGTCCTAGTACTGAGGACATGGAAGCAGGAGGATCAGAAGTTCAAGGTCATTCTCTACTACATGTCAAGTTCGAGGCCAACCTGAACTCTGAGAGACACTGTCTCAAAGAACAAAATGACAAAAAAGCACCCCTTGCCTTTTTTTGCTTTTTTGTTTTTATTTACTTTTTGTTGAAACAAGTCTGCTGGCTTTCTTTGGCCACTTCCCGCAGGACCCATCTAGACCAGTCTATGTAAATTTGCAGTTATGACCTCTCTACATGACACTTCCAGTTGGCTTCACATACTCCATTTTTACAGTTTCACACTCTGTTCATCCTCTGTCATCCTATGCCCTTTGCTTATTTATGATATTCATTGTTAATGATCAGTTGTATCTAGTGTAAACATGAGCTTTAAAGTTTCTCCTCATTTTAGGACTTTGAGCTTTCTCCCTTTGTCTCCAGCAACCTGACATGGAAGTCCCTATTTATATGTATTGATAATGTTTCTTTTTTTTTAATTTTTTTTATTTATTTATGTATGTGTATGAATGTACTGTCTGCAATGCAAGTTTGTGCACCTGTGTCGTGCAATGCTGCCGAGGTCAGAAGAAGGTGTCGGTTTCAGACGGTTCTCGGCCACCATGTGGGTGCTGGGTCCTCTGCAAGAGCGGTCAGCGCTCTTAACCACTAGGCCATCTCTCCAGCCCCGATAATGTTTCTATTAAGTTAACTTATAGCCATTTTTGTATAAAAACAAATTTTTAGCTTGTTTTTTTTTAAGTACTTAGAGACAATGATCTGGTCATTATCCTTTATATTGCCCTCACCCAGGTGGTGTGCTTCCTTCCTGCACTGTAGTCTATCAGCAACATAGCATGAGCTGACACTTACCCAGACCTTTGAACTGTCAAAGTAGACTCAGGTTAGCCCCAGACATTACCAAGATACAGCACAAATCTGCATTAGTGATTCAAAAGATACAAGCAGCTGGGCATAGTGGCACACAGCACACAACTTTAATCCCAGACCTCAGGAGGCAAAGGCAGGAAGATCTCTGTGACATTGAGGCCAGCCTGATTTAAGTGAGTTCTAGACCAGTTGGAGTTACAGGAAGAACCTCTTTCAAAAGAAAAAAAAAAAAATACAAACAGGAACATATAGATATATGTTTCTAGGAAAGTCCACATCCTTTAGTCAAAACATTAAAAACACCCCCTTTCTCATATATAAAGCAGAATACAGATACCAAGTGAGTTCTGAACACTGGCTATAGAAACATCTTTCTCAAAGAGGCATTTCAGTTTGTGATGTCCAAGTTTTGCACTCAGTCAAACACTTAGAATATGTTTATATTCTCATAACCTAGTCTTCAGCAAGCTGTGTCCCATCAATCTAAAACTTGCAGGTTAATTTACAGCAAGCAATCGAGACAGACCATCTATATCCTGCTAAAAGGCACTATGAAGTAGGCTTTCTCCATTGTTTTATACCTAATAAATATCATCAGCAGGATTTACAAGGTCTGGCTGAGGTGGTCAGTATCCCTGAGTTGATAGGGAGTAAGTCACAGTCAGTTTGTCACACACCACAGTAAATCTCTATTTAGCCACTTAAGATTATAAATATATATTTTATTATGAAACAGGCAAAAACAGACATTTAAAAGGTATAAGATGTGGACTATATATTTAAAAATACTGTATATCTTAAGATCAAAAGCCTTTATGCTTCCTCTAAAATATTACTTATAAAACTTACAATAACAAAATTATTTTCACTGTAGCTATTCAATGTGTCTCACTGAATATGTCTCAATGATTTTCAAAATATTGGGCTTACTATTCTCTGATGCGATGTATTAAGCAGATTTTTGTTCATGTTTGACTAGTAATTTTCCAGCTTGTTAGTTTTTCTTGCAAGACAATAGAAATTTGGCATATATAATTGTACTTTTAAATATGTTTTATTTATCAATTGTGTGTGTGTGTGTGTGTGTGTGTGTGTGTGTGTGTGTACAGGCATTCATGTAGAGGTCAGAGGACAAATTTTTAGTCAGTTCTCTCCTTCTGTCATGGGCTCTTTTGGATCAAACTCAGGTCATTAGGCTTGGCAGCAAGTGGGTAAAAACCCACTGAGCCATCTAGCCACCCTAATTTTACTTTAAAATTTTTTATTTTATGTTTATATTTTGCCAGCATCTATATAAATATACCCATACTGTGCGATGCCCCAGAAACCATAAGAGGGCATCAGTCTCCGGAACTTGACTTACAGATGGCTGTTAGCTGCCAAGTGGATGCTGGAAATGGACCCCAGGTTCTCTGCAACAGAAGCCAGCTAATTTGACATTTTAAACAATGGGTTTTGAAATTCGCTCCATCTCCTTTGATGGAAGATTTCAACTTAACTTTTCTTTCCAAGTCTTGTAAGTACACAGATAAATTAGTTTTCAGCAGTAACACACTTACCTCATTAGCATGCATGAAAACTCACATGATCAAGTGAACATTTCCATCATTCATTTTCAAAGTACTTTCTCCATATCACAAGCTTGTTTTGATAATCTGTTTCTTTTTCATTTATGAATAAAAAATTAACTTACCACGAAAGGTCAGATTAAGCCATCTATTTTTTCTTTTTTTTTTTTTTTTTTTTTTTTTTTTTTTTTTTTTTTGGTCTTTGACACAGTATCTCCTGATAGCCCCAACTGCCTGGAACTCACTCTGTTAGACCAGCGTGGCTTGAACTCACAAAGAACTGCCTGCCTCTGCCTCCCAAGTGTTAGGATTAAAGGTGTGCGCCACCACACCTGGCATCCATCTATTTTTTCTAGCATATAAGCCAGTTTTTTCTAGTAGCTATCAATAGCTACCTACCTCTTTTTAAGCAGTTCATAAGAGAGTGTGTGTGTATGTGTGTGTGCATACATGTTGTGTGTGGGTGTGTATATCTGTGTATTGTATACATATGTGTGTATGTGTGTCTGTGTATGTCTGTGTTTGGTACTGGGTGTTGCATTACTATATTATGAGCTTGGAGGAAATGGCTTCCAGAAGTTCCAGCCCTTTCTAACTGGCTCTCACAAACTGGCTCTCCAGGTGGGCAAGCTGGTGGTTCTGTGAACCCTGGTACCTGCTTCTGTGGATTCTTTTTCCAGTGCTTCATGGATCTCAAGAAGCTACTTCATCTCTTCACGCACAACCTGGGTTCAGATTACACATTAGTTTGTGGGGAAATCTTGCCTTCCTGGTGGCAACAACGCTCATAGTTCATCAGTATGGCCTCTTCCAGCTCTACCAAGGAAACATGGTGACCATCCCTTTCTAAACAGCACCACTCCCTGGATCACTCTCACATCACCATCTGGAAGACTCATGTGGATGTGGTCAAAGGAATAAAAGGCCGTGATATATCAGGTAGTTCTTCTCTTTTTTCTTATGGAGGATTAATCAAAGACAGTTCTTCTAGCTGAAAAGAAGGTTCCTCTGATCTTTGTAAAAATCAAATAAACAACTCCAAAAAACTACAATATTTGTCTCATTTCCAAAGAGACAATGTAGCCATGTTCGAGATCTATGACTCTCTTTTAAGTGCTGTATTTTATAATGAGACAATCATTTTGTTTCCCCCTGCGATGTTCACACCTTACATTCTGTACAGTTTTATTTAACCCCATGATTTTCATGTTCTGAAGTGTCAGTTCTGATTATGGCTGCTCTTTTTGCGACATTCAGCATTTCAGCCCAGTTCATTCTCTGTTTCACTTACAGCATCCATGTGTTTTGGAATTATAAAGAGCACAACATGAATGTGTACTGAAATGTAGTCTCCTAAAGTTCCTGCTATTATGGCTACTCATTATGCTTGTGTTCCGCGTGTTCACCTATTTTGTGGAAAAGATATTTTTATTTATTCTTTATTAATTTTCCTAATGACTCAATTTTATTTCTTTATTTTTATTCTATGTGTATAAATATTTTACATGTGAGTATGTGATTATACCAGGTTCTAGTTTTGATTCAACTGCTGTGACAAAACACTTGCCAAAACCAACTTGGGAAAGAAAGGGTTTATTTTTCTTACATCTCCCAGGTCACACTTCATCACTTAGGGAGCTCAAGGTAGGAACTCAGGGCAGGAATCTGGAGGCAGGAACTGAACCACAGGCCACTGGGGAATGCTGCTTACTGGGTTGCTCCCCTGGCCCATGCTCAGCCTGCTTTCTTATACAATACAGGGTCACCTGCCCAGGGGTTGCATTGCCCACAATAGGCTAGGCCTTCCCACATCACTCAATAATCAAGAAAATACCCCACAAATATGACCACCAGCCAATAAAATGGAGGCAATTCCCCAATTGAGACTCCCTCAACCCAGGTGTGTCAAGTTTACACTAAAGCTATCCACCACATACCACTTGTATACATTGTCTACAGAGGCCAGAATAGAGCTTTGGATCCCCCTGGACCTTGAGTTACAGATGTTTGTTAGTTGCCATGTAGGTGCTGGGAATCAAACCTGGGTCCTCTGCAAGAGCAGCCAGTGCTCTTAAGCACTGAGTCATCTCTCAGCCCCATCCATGACTCGATTTTTAAAAAGAAACAGGACATGCGACAAACAGGTTTTGAGTTGTTAATGTGAATGTGTGTTTCAAATGTCCTCCCACTAATGCTAGGATATTGCAGAAACTCTGCTTTCATCCCTGAAGCTAGAGTGCACCAAAACATATCCAAATGTGTGGTGCCCAGAAAACAGTGATAGGCATGGGATCTTTAATAGCAAATTCTCTCTTACTTATACTACCTGGTTCCTTTGGTTTTTAAAGATATTTTATTTATTAGTTTATTTTATATGTATGATTTTATTGCCTGAATGTACGAAGTTCAGCATATGCATGCAATGCCAGTGGAGGTCAGAAGAGAGTATCAGCCTGGAACTGGAGTTACAGATGGTCCTTAGCCATCATATGGGTGCTGGGAATTGAACCCAGGTTCTCAGCAAGAGCACCCAGTGCCCTTAAGCACTGAACCATCTCTCCAGCCCAACCTGGTTCCTTTGTAATGAGGAGACAGTTTGGTGTGTGAAGTCAAAGAGCCTAGAACATTAGTTCAGAATGCCAAGGTTCAAATCCCAGCTCCACCCCCTATTAGAGATGTAACCTAGAAAGTCCCTTCCTTTGTGATTAATTACCTCAGTGACCACATCTCTAAAATGGAGAAGATAAGAACTAAGCTCTCACAGGCTTCTTGTCATGCCATGCCAAGTGGGGCTGAGCTTTTACAGACTCCTCCTTGGAGCTGTCCATCTTCTAAAGACACTAGATAAGAGAAAATAAAAAAATAAAACCTCCACACTGTGTCAACTCTCTATGTTTTCAAATTTTATTCTTTTTAGCTGTTGACTTAAAATCCAAGGCTTCACTTGTCTCATTTGTTGCTTTCCACCCTTGGCTGGCTGACACATTCTGCTTTGACCTCTCAGTTGACAGAAGTAATTCAGACTGCTGCTCAATTTTGCTTGCCCCATGTGGGGAAAAATCACCACTCTTTTTGTTTGGAGCACAGACCTCTCTTTCTGAAGTAGGGATAGAAAACAGGGGTGCTCAGGCCTTCCCTCCTGCTTCTGATCTGCTCTTCCATGTAGCAGCTACAGAGGTGTGGCCTAATTGCAAATAGTTCCCCATTTAGTCTTTCCAGACTATTAATTCTTTCAGTTTGGCAACTCTATGCATTTCTCCCATCTCACAGTAGCCCTGGCTCAGGATAAAACCTTATATAATAAATGGGATACAGTAACAGCTTTTTGTACAATTGTGACTAGTTTACATGTTGCTGTGTTTTCAGAGGCATTACTTTGGGAACTGCATTCAGGAAAAGAACCAAAGCACCTTGGGTGTGTACCATTGTACCATCCTAGGGAGGTCAGTGCAGCATTCTGACATGCAATCATTTGACTCCAAAGTATCTCTCTCTTTCTCTCTCTTACACACACACACACACACACACACACACACACACACGTGAGGGCATCTAAGGTGGGGGGTGGCAATAGAATGGAAGTTCCTGAATTTTCCTGAAGATTCCCCCTTTCCTTCACATAATGGATATCCTAAGGCAAGGGCAAACCATCAGCAGCATAGGATAGACAGGGATGAAAACTGTGATTGGTTGTAGACCCCTTCTACATATGTCATCCAATGAAATAGATTTTAGTTAATTATGTTACTGGCATTCTTTTATTTATTTTCAGTTTCTACCTCTTCTTTCAGTTATAAAGTTTTGCCTAGATTTAACAGTGTTTCAAATTGCCAGAGAAAAGTGTCTATCCCAAGCTGTGAGCTGAGGAGAAACTTGAACTGTAATCTCTATTAATAACTGAACAGCAATCCAGTGCCCTTCCTCTAGTAAGACGTATTGAATCACTGAAGAAAACAGCAAGTGTGTCAGTTGTGTTTTTATTTCTTGGTCATTTTTTCTTTTTTAAACACTTTTATTGATGTTTTGTGTTATTTCAGACATCAATTTTCAGTTCAATTTAGACATATTCACCTTTCCCTTCCCCCCACCCCACCCCAGATCATGCATTCTGCCGTAAAAGTCCTGCATCTTTCTCTCAGTCTTTGTTTTTTTATGTTTAAGAATTCACATTTTCCTCCTTTAATTTTATATTACTCTAAACTATGAATACATACCTTCCACCCATATACAGTAATTACAGAGTTGGAAAATAACTAGTGGGTCAATTCTCTAGACCCCATTAAGAGATTTACATTATGACAACACAGTTGATTTCAGATAAAAAGAAATATAACAATAATGTTGTTGAGCTTGCCTTTCATCTGGGGATTTGGTGTTAGCATCCACGAATGAGGGAAACCATCTGCCCTTTGTTTTTCTGGGACTGTGTTACTTCACTTAGCATAATGGCTTCAAGTTCCATCCACTTACCTGCAAAGTTCATGATGTCATCTTTCTTTACTTCTGAATAGTATGCCATTGTGTAGATATACCACATTTTCTCTATCCACTCATCTGTTGAGGGGCACTTTGGTTGGTTCCAGTTCTTCCCTATTGTGAAGAGAATGGCAATAAACATAGATGTGCATGTATCTTTGCAGTAGGATGAATCTTGTGGGTATATACCCAGGAGTGGTATGACTGGGTCAGGTGGCAAGCTCATTTTGAATCTTTTAAGGGTTCTTCACACTGCTTTCCTTAATGGTTGTACAATTTTACATTCCCACCAGAAGTGGATGAGTGTTCCCCTTCCTTTCCTTGCAACCTCTCCAGCATTTGGTGTCTTTTGTTTTCTTGATATTAACCATTCATATCAGAGTGAGATGATATCTTAAAGTGGTTTTAATTTGCATGCCCTTAATTATTAATGATGTTTAACACTTTTTAAGATGTATCTCAGCCATCCTACTGCAAAGATACAAGCACATTCCTCACTGGTGAAGTCACTGTTCAGCTCTTTGCTCCATCTTTTGAGTAGGTCATTTGTTTTCTTATTTCTTTGTTTCTTGAATAGTCTATATATTCTGGATGTTAATGCTCTGTCAGATGTATCAGCGCTGAAGGTTTCCTCCCAGTCTGTGGGTTTTCTCTTCACTTCCTTGATTGTTTGCTTAGCTGTACAGAAGCTTTTGAGCTTGATGAGGTCCCACTTGTCAACTGTTGACCTTATTTCCTGTGCAGCTGCTGTCTGATTTAGAAAGACTTTTACTACACCTATGTCTTGTAGGTTGTTGCCAACATTTTCTTTTTCTCTATCACTTCCGGGTTTGTGGTTCATGTTTGAGCTTCCTGTCCCAAACTTGGAGTTGATGTTTTGTACAAATGAGAGGTGTTGGGATTATTAAATTTTGTTCCACAAATGTGATCCTGTTTTTGCCAGCATCATTTGCTGTCCATGCTTCCTTCCTCCATTGAGGATTTTTTTTTTTGCCCCTTGTCAAAATTGAGGTGGCTGAAATTGTATGAGGTCATTTGGATCTTCAATTTTGTTTCATCGGTCAATGGGTCAGTTTTTTGCCAGTACCCTGGCTGTCCTTTATGACTATGGCCCTGTAATATAGCTTGAAGTCTGTGCTGAGAACTAGAACCAATCCCCCATATTTCATTTTTCATTCAGTGTTGCTTTACTATTCAGGGTCTTTTGTTTTTCCATATGAATTTAAGGATTTTTTTTTTCTAAGTCTGTGAAGAATTCATGGGGATTTTGATTGGGTTGCATTGAACTGTTATATCCATTTGGGTTAAAATGGACAGTTTTACTATATTAATTTTTTCCAATCATTGAGCATGGGAGGGGTCTTTTCTTTTCTTTTGATGTCATTTTCAATCTCCTCAGGGGTTTAAATTTTTTGTTGAGAGTCTTGGGTATCTTTGGTTAGGTTATTTTCCCAGGGGTTTTTTTTTTAGGTTATTTTTTTTTTTTTTTTTTTATTCCTTTGCTGGGTTTTTATGTTGTGTAAAAGAAAGCTACTGATTTTCTAGGTTAATTGTCATCCCTCCACTTTATTGAAAACTCTTAATCATTTCTAGATTTTTTCTGGTGGATTTTAGTATCCCTTGGTAAACTATCATATCATCTGCAACAAAAACAGGGATATTTAACTTCTCCTTTTCCAATTGTACTCCTATTCTATTCCTTCTTCTTGTCTTATTCCCTAGCAAGCATTTCAGGCACTATGTTGAAGAGGAAGTGGCTATAAGGAGCAGACTTGTGCAGGGTTCCCAGCCTTTAAGGGAAATGGTTTCCAATTTTTCTCATTTAGGATGATGTTGCAGTGGGTTTGCTATATATGTGCTTTATCGTGTTGATGGATATATTCCTTCAATCCATTCCCTCTAGACTTTAAACCTGAAGGATGAATGGATGCTGGGATCTTGTCAAAGGCTCTTTTTCTGCACAATTGAGATGTTGTGTTTTTTGTCTTTCATTGCATTATTTGTGATTTGTGATATTTATTGATTTATGTATGTTGAACCATCTCTGGTATGAATAGGTTGAACCAACCCTGCATCTCTGGTATGAATTCAACTTGATCATGATGGATGGTCTTTTTGATGTGGGTCTGTACGTGATTTGCAAGTATTTTCTTGAGAATTTTTGCCATTTATGTTCATTAATGAGAATGGGTCTATAGTTTATTTTTTGTTTGTATTTTTGCCAGGTTTTGTTATTAGAGTGACTCTAGGTTCATAGAAGGAATTTGGGATATTTCCATCTGTTTGTATCCTTCTGAAAACAGTTTTTTTCATTGTAGGACCTCTTAAATGTTTTATAGAAATTTGCTGTGAAACCACCTGGACTGGGCTTTTTTTAGTTGGGAGGTTTTTTTTTTTTTCATTACATCTTCAATTTCCTCAATATTATTGGTTGTTTTTTAACTGTCATCTCTTCTTGGTTAGGACTTGTTGGTTCCCAGGGATTTCAGATTTCTTCCATTCTCTCTAGGTTTTCGTTTATTGTTTTTTAGTGGAGTGCCGTTTTTTTTTTAAAAGTCTCTTCACATATTGTTTGTCTGGATCTTTTTCTTTTCTGTTGTGATGTTTCCTCTTTCATCACGAATACTATTGATTTGGAGTTGCTTTTTCTTTTGGTTAACCAGGCTAGAGGTCTGTCTATTTTGTTTGTCTTTTCAAAGAACCAGCTTCTGGATTTGTTGATGCTATGTATTGTTTTCTTCGTTTCTATTTCATTGATTTCTGCTCTGGTTTTTGTTATTTCTTCCTGTCTGCTGGGTTTAGGATTCATTTGTTGCTGTCTCTCAAGTGTTTTTAGCTGCAGTGTTATATTGTTTATTTGTTCCCTTTCTGTTTTTTTGATGTGGGCCCTTGGGGCTATAAATTTCCCTCTTAAGACTACTTTTAAAGTATCCCAAAGGTTTTGTTGTGTTGTATTGTCTTTTTTTAAATTTTTTTATTAATTTTATTTATTTCTGTATGTGTATGAATGTACTGTCTGCATGCAAGTTTGTGCACCCGTGTCGTGCAACGCCGTGGAGGTCAGAAGAGGGTCTCAGATTCCCCTGGAACTGGAGTTCTCCTGGAATTGGAGCTTCAGACGGTTCTCGGCCGCCATGTGGGTGCTGGGGATCGAACCCAGGTCCTCTGTAAGAGCGGTCGGCGCTCTTAACCGCTAGGCCACCTCTCCAGCCCCGTATTGTATTGTCTTTTTTATTCAGTTCCATGAAGACTTTTATTTCACTCTTTATTTCCTCCCTTGCCCATTCATTATTCAGGATTGTGTTGTTTAGTCTCCAGGTGTTCTTGTAGTTAGTTGGATTTATTCTGGTGTTCATATTGAGCTTTATTGCACTGTGGGCTGATAGAATACATGAAATAATTTCTATCATTTTGTATTTATTGAGATTTCTTTTGTGACCCAGTGTGTGGTTGATTTTGGAGAATTTTCTGTGACGTTCTGAGTAGAAAATATATTCCCTTGTGTTTGTGTGGAATATTGTGTAGACATCTGTGAGGTCCATTTGGTGTATTGTTTTGTTCAGTTCTGATGTCTCTCTGATTATTTTTTGTCTTGTTGATCTATCCAAGGGTCTTAGTGGGGTGTTGAAGTCCCCCACTATTACTGTGCTAGGATTAATCTGTGTCTTGATGTCCTGCAGAACAGTGTTTATAAAGTTAGGTGCACCAGAGTTTGGTACATAAACATTTAGGATTGTGAAGTCTTCATGGTTAATTATTCCTTTGACAAGGATGTAATGGCCCTCTTTGTCTCTTCTGATTAATTTTACTTTGAGATCTATTATGTCTGATAGAATAGCCACTCTGGCTTGTTTCTTGGTAGCATTTGCTTGGAATATTTCTTTCCATCCTTTCACTCTAAAGTGATGTCTATCCTTGAGGGTGAGATGGTTTTCTTGTAGACAGCATATAGAAGGACTCTGTTTCCTACTCCATTCTTTCAGCCTATACCTTTTGATTGGGGAGTTTAGACCATTAATATTTAAGGTTATTATTGTGAGATGTGTGTTGCTTCCTTTCACCTTATTTTTTGTTTACGTTTTTGGTCTAGGTTTGTATTTACTCTGTTATGCTTTTGTTAATTTCTCTCTATAATTGCTTAGGGATAGTTGCTTCTTTCTATTCTTTGGATTGCTTCAAGGATTTTATGAAGTGTTGGTTTTTTATACATGTATTCTTTCATCTTGTTTATGTCATGAAAGATTTTTCTTTCTCCTTCAACTATAATTGACATCTTTGCTGGGCATTGTAATCTGGGTTGGCGTCTAAATTCTTTGAGCACTGGGAATAATTTGGTCCATGTTCTTCTGGCTTTCATAGTTTGCACTGAGAAGTCAGCTGTATTCTGATGGGTTTCATGTAACTTGTTGTTATTCTCTCGCGGCTTTCAGTATTTTGTCTTTGTTTTGAGCATCTAGTGTTTTAACAATTATATGGCATGGGGAATTTCCTTTCTGGTCTTGTCTATTTGGTGTTCTATGTGCTTCTTGTATTTGTATGAGTTTGTCTTTTTTCAGTTTGGGGGAATTTTCTTCTATTATCCTGTTGAAGATCTGATCAATAGTGTTGTCTTGGGATTCTTCGCCGTCACTGCTATCTTTATGTGATAATAGAGGTTTGGGCTTTTCTATAGTGTCCCCTATTTCCTGTTTTTCCACTCTTGTTTTTTTTTTAGTTTGTACATAATCTTCACTTGAAATTCTACAATGGCTGCCATGGTTATCCTGCAGGTCTGATTTTTTTTTCTGCTTCTTCATTCTGCTTGTGTGCATGTGTTTGTTCACATCCTTTCCCTGTGAGGTATGGATGTTCATTGGGTCCTTAATTTCATTTCATCATTAATATTTCTTTATTATTTCTTACTTCCTTTTGGAGCCTGTCATATCTCTCATTTTGTAGCTCCTTGGTTTTTTGTTAGTTTCCTTTTTTCATTTTGGGATCTTTTCAGCATTTCTACTTCCTTCCAGGGTTTGTCATTTCTCTCCTTGTTCTTTTCAAATATTTGTCATTATCTCCCCTAGGTCCTTCTTGAGTTTTCATTTCTCTCCCCTTAGTTTCTCTGATTGTCTTTATATTCTTTGATTTCTTTGAATGATGTCTACCAGTTGTTCTCTAAGGCCATGTCTTGGTTTCTTCAGGGAGTTCCATTGTAGGAATCTTCGTTATGGGTTGATGGAGTCAGTGGGATTTATTATGAGTTTCCCATGTGATTTTTCCTAGGTTTTTGGCATGTGGATTTATTTGTTTCTTTAGATTCTGGCACCTCGGTGTTGGCTGCACAGGCCTGCACGCCAGCACCCTGTTGACCAGCTGTTTGCAAGTCTAAGCCCACACACTCTGCATGCTGGAACCCAAATGTTGGAGGTTTCCAGGTGATAGCAAGCCTCCACAGGGCAGGAAGGCTGTGCAAAACACCAAGACAGGTGGGCCTCAGCTGGGTGTTGTGTGGGCTGCGAGTCTCCATTTTTTTTCTTAATCATAGCACTGAAATTGTTAAGATGATAAAATATACATACATTTCTCTTGACATTTCATCTTGTGCCAAACAGATAAATTCCGGTTCAAAAAAATGATGTTGTAACAGTTGATAATATGTAGAACACCTCACAGAACTCTGGAAAGCCCAGTGTGTGGTGATTACAGTTTAGAGAAGAAAGAATAGGATAGTAGATATTAGTATATATATATTATATATTATATATTATATAGACTCACCAACAGCAGTGCCAAATAGATAAGAGACATGATGGGTGGCAGCATCAGATCACGTCCACTCTGCCAGCACCTGTCTCCCAGCACTTCAACAAGGAAGCTTCCTGATACTAGTAGTTCAAGAGTTTTCATGTTATTACCATGATTAGCTTAATCATTGGCCAATAGTAATTGTACTTAAACTCTCTCCAGAGAGAGTTTGAGAAGGAAGATGAGGCTGAAAGTTCCAATATTCTCATCTCTGGTGTTACACTGACATGCACTCAAGCATGGTCATTGTCAGGAGCCTATTATGAAAGGAAATGAGTTTCAGGATCGCTGTGCCAGGGACCAAGGATAAAGACTAAATATTACTGAAGACCTTTGTGTATTACATGTAAAAAAATCCTACATTGTTTGGTCACTATTATATAGCAATATTTTAAGTGAAAATATTCCATTTCAATCTTCCAATGAATTTTTAAGTAACAAAAACTTAACTGAGCCTGTCAAATCTGAAAACTCTAAGTGAGGAAGATTTTGTAAGGCTAAACTAGAGAAAATTTTATTTGTTCAGGAGAATAATATTTTTAAAAGATAAAAATGTAATCTGTCTATGGTTGTTATAAATAATTTTATTTCTAAATTTGTAGGTTTTAGAATTAAAATTCAGAAGGGGAAGAAGAATATCTGTTGGACTTTCTATTCCTTTTATTTTTCTGGTCTTTTTTTGAGACAGGGGCTCCCTTTAGCCCCAGGTGGCCTGGAGCTCCCTATGTAGATCAAGCTGGCCTTGAACTCACAGAGATCCACCTGCCTCTGCCTCCTGAGTACTGGGATTAAAGGTGTGTGCCACCATTCCCAGCGAGTTTTTATTCTTAAATCCCAAAACAATTGAATGGTAAAGTAAAATGAAAAAACAAATTTCTAAAATGGGCCTTGTGTATCATGACTGAATTGTGGTCATCACCAGATCACCTGTACACATAATAGACTATATTCATGTAATTTAACCCACATTTATTTGTCTATAATTTATATGTCTATATTTTATGTCTATAACTTATTTGTCTATATTTATATGTCTATAATTTACATATCTACTAAGGCCATAAAAAATGTGTAATCAGTCAGCAATGTAAGAATACCTGATTATAGAGAATAGATTTCTTATGGTAGTTGCTAATACACTATCTACTACTTTAAAAGTAAGAATGTATTCATACAGCTAGTGAAGAAATTTTTATCTATGTTCTTTTATAAAATAGTAAAAGAATCATAATCGAAAATACTATTACTATTTAGAAAAAAAGAAAACCGTTCTTTTTGGGTTATGGTTTTGGGGGTGGGAATTTTTTGGACAAGGGTTTTTCAGCTTACATCATCCTGGGTCACAGTTCACTCCTCGGGAGCCCAGGAGTCCGAACAGGCAGGAACCTGGCGAGAGGAGCTGAAGCACAGCGGGAGGAATGGGTTGGATTGGGTTATTCTTTGCTTGCTACCCATAGGCCAAACACTATCTTGATAGCTGTACACAACAACCGTGCCAGGGTGGCACCGGAAAAAAAACCATAGAAGGACATGGGGCCCACACCACGGGGAGGTGCATACAAAACAAATCAAGACATACTACAAGTGAATAGCCAAACGGTCCGTCAAACAATGGAGCCAATATCCGCCAATTGAGGCTCCCTGCGCGGCCCAAGGTGTAAAGTGTGACACTAAAACTAGTCCAGACAGCAAATTGACCCATTGTCACTTGACACAAACAAACATCACTGATTAAACACACCACCTTTCCAGTTCTTATCCCCAAAGATATGATGTTAACATTAATCACAACCTAAGGACAGTACAACCTTAAAGCCCCACAGTCCTTAAAATGTCCACACTTAAAAGTTCACAGTCCGTTAAAAGTCTCTTTTTTTTGTTTTTTTTATGGATTCTACATTAATGACACAGTTGGGTTTCAGATAACATGATGTTCACTACATCTTTGCCAACAGTTAATAGACTGAATTAAGGCATGGTTAAGGTACAAAGTAGGTAGCGTACATGTCCAAATTGATTGTGAATGTGCAGGCATAGAAGTGTGAAAGGATAATATCATCTATCTGAGCCATTTCGAGAAATAGTAATAGTAAATGTTATACAGATGTTGTGTATTAAGACAAAATAATACTACTACAGGAAAGAGCTCGTGCTCAGAACATGAATTATTCTGCCTAGGAGTTTTGGCTAGGGGATTCAAACCGCCCCCCCCAAATTATAAAGGCCTTTTGCCTATAAGTGGGGTGTATGCCAGAGAAAGGCAGTAAGTCCCTGTTGTCGAAGACCGTTGTGTGAGCATGGAAAATGTTTAGATGTCACTTGCTAGATCAACTTGACTCTGAAATGCCAGAGAGGTTGTTACCAAAGGCCACTAAAGTAATACAGCAAAATATTGGGCTCCCTGAGACAAGCAAGACTCCCCGTCAATATCAGCTACACCTCAACTGCCTGGAGATATGTGCACAGCAGTGGCAGCCATATGTCTATATATATCCCAAAGTCAATTGGCTATAGATCTCTCCTTGGAGGAATAACTCACAGTGGATGCCACATGCTTGTGTCCTCTAGTGGTTAGGAGATTATAAGCCACAATAAGAATTGTTCACCCTTTACAGAGAAACCACAGTTTGGGATTAGCATATCCAAGCATCTGTGTCTATGCTCACAGCTTAGCTTATATAATAATTAGTATGCTTTAAATGCCTTTACATCCATTGCTTGTGCTTTGTTAGAAGGTATCACTGGAAAAAGCTGCAAACCATGAAAAACAACCTGAACAGACGTGAGTCCAGAATGACAACTCCAAATACAGGTGACGTTTCCTGTTCACATTGACTTGTAGCGGTGGGAAAAAGGGGGGAGGGGGGAAATAGCTGTTTAAAAAGCCACACACTGAGCCTTCCCAAAGCAAGGGTGGGAAAAACATCTGCGTTAAGAGGAGAGCCATTGATAATGTGAGGGCTGCAGATGAGAGATGATAGGTGAATGTGAATAGACTACAAATATAGTCTGGACGCCTAGATTTGACTCAAGGATGCCTGTGGCATACAAGTCTTCTGCCATTGTACTATGGGAACCTTTGGGTTTGTTCAAAATTTGGACGGATAGAACATTTGCTATAACTCCTTTCCTAGTGTTTTAAAACATGAATATTGTACTATATCTAGGTACATCATTTTATATAATATCAGTACACATAATTTATATCATAGGGGTACATAATTACTATTATATATACATACATACGATTATATATATCTTATTATATTTTTTTTTTATATATTAATTCATGGGCTGAGTAGGATTGCTAAGCTGTTTAAGAAAGGCTGCGTTGTTCTTCATAGGGACCTGGGTTGAATTCCCAGCATCTTCATAGGGGTTGCAACCCTCTGTAAACTCTATTCCTGGAATCTGAAGCTCTCTTCTGACTCCATGGTCTTGCACAAGATGGGATGCCACTTATATACGATGCAGGCATTACTATAAAATAAATAAATAGACTACAATAATTATTAATAGTAGATAGTATACTTAAGTGGACTTAAATGGTATAATGGACTTCGAATATCATATATTCAATTTAAAATATAAGGCAACATTTTTTCAAATTACAAAATTTTCATATGTTTATAGGTTATTTCCCTATATCTATATTTTCAGATATATAATTGAACTGCTATTTTTTTTGCTTTATCTTCATTTTATGTGTAGAGTATCTTATTGCCTAATGGTATGTAAATACACCTATGGTTATCAGTGCCCAAAGCAGTCAGTAAGGCGCACTGGATTCCCTAGGAACTGAGTGATAGACAGTGTGTTACTGTCATAGCAGTGCTGGGAATCAAACCAGGTTCTCTCAGAGGATAGTGCTTTAACATGCTGAGCTATCTCTCCTGATAGCTCTAATCTAAAATAATATCACAATGTTTCTACTTTTCATAGCAAGAATTTAGTAGCAACTAATCCTACTAAAATTAATTAATTCTTTTCTAACTGGTTCATTTTTACCCATTTTAAAACTGATTGCGGCATGGGAAAATTGGTTGCCTAACGACCATGGGAATGTTTTACTTTGTGATTTGTTCTAACATAGCATGCTTTCCTATCATCTTGAAAGTACAACTATTTGGGCTGGAGAATGCCTAGCGGGTTGTTTTAATAGCGCCGACCGCTCTGTACAGAGGACCGGGTTCGAATCCCCCAGACCCACATGTGCGGCCGAGAAACCGTCTGAAACATCCAATTCCAGGAGAAACCAGTTCACAGGGGAATCGTGACACCCTCTGTCTGAGACGCTTTGCGAGTGCAACACTGCACGGCATGGGTGCACACTGTGCATGCAGACAGTACATTCATACACATACAGAAATAAATAATAAAAATTAAAAAAAAGTAAACTACCAAATCTAGACAATGTTATTTGGATAAAAGCTATATAAATTATCATTATTCAACAGGCATGGTGGTCCATGCCTATAATCCAGCACTTGGGAGGCAGAGGCAGGCCGATCTCTGCGAGCTGAAGGCTAGCCTGCTCTACATAGTGAGTTCCAGGACAGCTGGGGCTGTAAGAGACCCTGTCTCAAAAAGACAAAAAAATGAATAAATAAATAAATAAATAAATAAATAAATAAAATCAATATTCTATGGTCAAGAATGACTCAAATTACTGCCATGTTCTTTTACCCACCATTATACTCTTAGCTAAATTTTTTTTATCATATTTATTGATTACAACCTCCCAAGCTATGGGGAAATTCATAGTAAGGAAAATGATCATTGTTAAGAGCAGATACACACAATGCAGCATTTACCCTCACATGATCACCAGGAGCTGTCATTTGCTGTGGTTTCATTCTGAATGTCTCATAGAAGCTCATGTGTTTAAATATCTCGTGCACAAATACTGGCACTGTTTCAGGATGTTGTGGGCCCTGGCTGGCACACTGGGCTTCTTGGTGGCAGGTTTTGAGGGATATAGTCCAGCCCTATTTCTGGGCCCACACTCCGCTTCTTGATCTACCCTCCAAGATTTGAGACACCCTGGCTTCAAGCTCCTGCCACCACTGAGCTGTTCCTCTGGGCCTCCCTGCATAATGGACTGAAATCTGAAACCATCATCCTCATCCAAAAGAACTCCTTCTTCCCTTAACTTGCTTCTGTAAAGTATCTTGTTATAGCAACAAAAAAATAGTGAATGATACTGAAAATTAATACAGGCGTAAGGTCGTTTCTGTGGTTAACATGATCATGTAGTTTCTAGTCCTTCAGAACTTGTGTTGGGGAATGGAAGAGTTTAGAAATACAGGCTAGTGAAATCCTAAAATGCTGTACATTATTCTTAATAGGTTATTCTTGGGGAAATTCTGAAGAGCAAAATGCTTACAGAAATGCAAATACTAAATAGCATGTTCATGGAAATTTGGGAACAAGGACTCTACTGAGAATTTAAAAAGAAGCTGTTTGTGCTACATTTTGGTGAACAGTCTGGCACTGTTTATGCCTGTGTGCTGAAATGGTGCTAAACTGAAAAGTAATGGAGTAATTTATTTAGCAAAGGAAATTTCAAGACAGCATAGCATTCAGGCTATGGGACGGTTGTTACTCACTGCTTTTATCCAGCCTCATTGTGAAATTTCAGAGGAAAAAAAAAAACAAACAAAAAACAGAAAGATGCGTAAAAAGTCAGTTTGTGAATTGATTGCACACCAGGGACATTCTGGTCATGCCTCATGACCCAGAGACCGAGGGAGGCAGTCTCTGAAGCCTACCATCACCCCAAAGCCCCAACACCAGTTCTGTGACATCACCAGAAATATATGTCTGGTTACATTTTACCCTCAACCTCCTGGTAGGCAGCCCAAGAAGACTTCCATTTGCCAGATAGAAATACTCAGAGCCCCCCATCAACCACCCCACTCACCACACTTCCCAGAGACTACAGGGAGTCCAGATACCTTAAACCCAGTTAGAAACCTCCAATCCAGCCTCTATTTAACCCACTTACAACTGAGGTCAGTGGAACACACTCCCCCTGGTGTTCAGAGATCACTGTTCAGCCCCACTATGACACCAACTCTGGCCACAAAATGACCATCTATAGAATATGTCAGCTTTCTCAAGATTTGCAGTGAGAATCTATTAACTCTACCGAAGTTTGTTCTTGGGCTTAGAGGATCACATAGCTCCAGCTGTGCAAAGAACAAGTCTGTCACCCATATCAATACAGAGTTACCTTAAGATTGAACACCAAGCATCATTTAGCTGGTCCACAACCTGACATAAGATAACTGTAAACAAAGATCCAAGCACCTGCTCAACAAGGCAGGACCATATATTCATACCAGGAAATATCCCCAATGGCCTAACATGAGTCACCAGCTCCAATCCCCAAAACATATACAATATGAATAATCAAGACAGTAAGTCTCCTCCAGAAATCAGTACACTCACCACAATGTCCTCTGAGAAAAGCAACTTACTTGAGGCCCAAGATAATGATTTCAAAATAGCAATTATAACTAAGTTTAACAAACTCAAAGAAGAAATTCATAAATCCTGAAATGAAGATGAAGAAAACACAAACAAGCAGATGAATAAAATAAAAAATCCGGGGCTGGAGAGATGGCTCAGTGGTTAAGAGCACCAACTGCTCTTGCAGAGGACCCACATGGTGGCTAAGAATCGTCTTTAACTCCAGTTCCAGGGGAATCTGACACCCTCTTCTGACCTCTGCAGCATTTCAGGACACCGGTGCACCTACTTACATGCAGACAGTACACTCATACACATAAAATAATAAATAAATAATTAAAAATAAATAAAAATAAACAATCCAAAATATGAAAATGGAATTTAATAAGGAAATGCAATTTTTAAAGAACATTCAAACTGAAATAAAATTTAAAATAATAAATGCAATCAATTAAATAAAAAACTTCAGTGAAAAACTTCACCAGTTGAAAGAATCAAGTGGAAGAGAAAAATATCAAGATTTAAAGACTAGGTAGAGGAATTAGGTTAGTTAAAGTAAACCTTAAATCTGGGGCTGGAGAGATAGCCTAGTGGTTAAGAGCACCGACTGCTCTTGCAGAGGACCCGGGTTCAATCCCCGGCACCCACATAGCGGCTAAGAACTGTCTGTAGGATTTGAGATCTCTTGAGCCCAGCGGCAGGTGCCGGGGCGCGGGCTGAAGAGCCCCCCCCCCCCCCCCCCCCCCCCCCCCCCCCCC